>QPEY01000108.1:289996-302387 GCA_014706445.1 Hydra viridissima
ATATATATATATATATATATATATATATATATATATATATATATATATATATATATATATATATATAGTGCATCTTTGTGTTTATCATTGCATCAGGCTAAAGAATGGGTTCTTTTAACAACTTCTTCCCGTTTATTAACTTCACCAGATAACACAGCGATGGTTTTAACCTAAATTTTAGTTGATTACGGATAGGTATAATGGTATATAAAGCTGTGACGGTATCAATAAGGAGGTGAGGCTTTACCAAACATGGTGTTTATTCAAGTCTAAACACCTCTATCCAAGTTCTGAAATTGTCTACGATGCTGAAGTCTTGATAGCATATTAACTTGAGATGGTGAAAGAAAACCCGAACTCATCAAGAACAACCCGGACTAGATTGGACCTCTTTTAAGAACCGAACCGAACATAAGTATAAATGTTTTTGAGAAACCGAACCTCAAACTAAAATTACCTTCCCATAAAAATTTACAAATAGTTCAGCGTTGAATGACGGAGCGGTGCATAAAACTGTGACAGTTAACCTGCATTTTTGAAGCTTTCGTGAATTAATATTTTTTCTTTTTTTTTGATAATGAAATTAAATAAAAGGAAAAATATTAATTTAAATATAAAATTATATTTATTTTCTTTAAAAAAAATTTCTTCTCTCTTCTTTCGCTAAATATTAACATGGTGAATAAATTTATAAAACTAAAAAAAATAACGAACTAATATTAACATAATGTTGAATCAGGCCGGAATAAGGCCCTGTGTTGAATACTGTAATGTAAAAAGGCAAAAATGCTTAATTTAATTTCCCAAAGAAAGAACTCTTTGCGGGGGGGGATTTTATTAACAAAGAAAAACAAAAAATAACAAAAAGTTTTTCTCTTTGGAATTTTCTTTTTTTTGCTCATCAAACAATTGCCGTTATTTTAAACCAATCAAATTTCATTTAATGTTGCTAAAATGTTTTTATTGCTAATTAGCTGTTAATTGGTCTCAACTTATTTATCGAAATATATACGGTAATAGAAACAAATGCATGACATTTTATAAAATGACTATAGTCATTTCATTTTGTATCTCTATTAGTTTAAGGGGTGAAACTTGCCACAGACCAACCATGATAAATTCCTTGTCAAAATTTCCACTTCCTTTTTTTATTGTTAACTCTTTTTTTTTTCTTCTTCTTCTTCTTCTGTTTTTCTTTTCAGAGTTCTAAGATTCCTTTTTTTTTCCAGAAAAGAATGCACGACATGTTTTTATGTGGGGATGCCACGTGAAAACTTTGCTTTTGAATTTGGAAAGTCATTCGCTTTTAAATGTTTCATTTTTGATTAAATAAAAGTAAATTTAGAAAATTCTTCCGTCCTCACATTAAAATAAGTTCTTTAATTGTTTATTAATTATACACATAAGTTTTTAAAATGTTTTTTCATAGCTAAATAGGATGGATTTTTTGTTTTCTAAGTGGTGATTTGGCTTTTTCTGATGTGGGCGAATTATTTTTTTACCAATAGAACAATGCACCGTGTTTAAAAAGAAAATCTACTCGAAATAATTTAAAATTTATTTTATTTCTCGGTTTGACAACAACCCTGAGCACATTGAACAAAGTGTTAACCAATGGTTTGTCAGAAAAAATCAAAGAAGCTCTGGAATGGGCGGCTCAATCTCCAGATCTTACTTCAGTTAAACACCTTTGGGATGATTTGGATCGAAATATTTGAGACGAAAAAATACATACTTAAATGACGTCAATTGCGTCATCTCCACTCCACACATCGAAACGAAAAATTTTCCCTACTTAAGTCGAGAAATGAAAAAAAAAATTAAAAAAAATTTTTTTAAATCAACATTTTTAATTTTATGCAAACTGAACAGAGAACGCTAATCAAGTCAGAGGCGGCCGAATAGTTTTTTTTCCATCAAATAGGTGCATTACATTTGCTAATTATTAGATGTATTTTAAAGACAATATTTAGAATCTAACAAATAGAAAAAAAAGAGAACTTTTGCGGTTTCTTATTTAGAAAAAAAAATAATTTTTTTACTAACCGAATATGGGAAATATTTATAGAACTTTTCCTCTAGTAATGATTCTTTTAAGTGGTTAATCGAGGAACTGAGAAGTTAACAGGTAAAAAATATTTTTATACATTTGAAAATATATAAAAATATTTTTGGTCTTCTGTAATTTTGTAATTACTTGCTTACTAAAAATTCCGTTCATTTCACCGACCTCGTGTAGCTCTTTCTACCAAATCTCACATGTTTTCTTTAGACTTGATGTCCCATCGAAGGAAATTAAAGTTTTTGTTCTATTGACTCGTCTATTTCGTTCAAAATTGAATTGTTGGAAGACAAACAAAAAAAAATATTTAAGCTTCACTATCAAAAATCGCATCAAATGAAACTCGAAATCCTTTTTGATGATTTGAATTTTTCTTTTTTGTCTTCCATTTTTGTGGAATGTTATGCTACGTTGTAAAAATAACGACGTATTTAAAAATCTTTGTGAGTCTCGTTTGACTGGGATATATTCAAACACATTCTCAAGTCACATTTTAAGCGACAAATTTTGGTATTTTATTTACACAGACAACACAAAGATAACAAAATAAAATTCATAAAAAAAAAACGAACAAAAAATCACTGATTGTTTAATCGAGTAAATTGAGTATTCGAGTAAAATGACGCTTTAGATTATTGGATCATTATTCACTCGCAAGATATATTTTTTAGGGCCTCTTTTTTTTTTAGACCAAAGAACATTTAATAATTACATGACAGTATTTCTCAAAGAAACTTTAAAGAAAATGTCTCGCGAGAATAGCAAATCTTACAAAAAAATCACAAAATACAACATTTGCTTTTTAAACCTTGTTGAGGTTCCTGATTCCTAAACGCCTCAGTATTATGTTGTGATTGACGAGATTGATCGTGAGGAATCTGATGCTGATACTGCTGAAACGAAGAAGCTTCGTTCTCTTGTGCTTGCAAACTAATTGCTAGGGCACGATCAGAGTCTGCATAACTGTCAATATTTCTATCGGTATTGGTCGAGTAAAGACCTTGTTCGTCGTGTTGCATTTGTAATGCAATCAAATAGTCGCGATCTTCTTGAGAAAGAGAATGCGGCACCGAGGATTGAGAAGACATGTTTTGCGATGTTTGCTGTTTTTCAGAACCTGACCTAACGTTGCCAACAACTATTGAATTAAATTCAGAGTTCACAAACTGACTGTCGCCTTCAATATTACAAAACGTCTCCCAAATAACTGCTGGTTCAGTAAGAAAACCTTGGTCTGTTACCAAAATAAAGAGCTCCCCTTTGTGTTTGTATAACGTTGAAAAATGATTGTTCCTGAACAAAACACACAACTCCTCTTCTTTTATAGTTGAATTCAATTCACAAAGTCCGTGGTAAGTGAGTTGAGTTGCAGTGTGATCAAGAAACTCCTTTACCGCAATGCTTTCAGCTACAGCCTCGCTATCATCTAACAATAAATTGTTGAGCATTTTTACATTAAATTTATATAAAAAAACAACAATGACCAGTAATGTTCTTTATTGCACAAGCCCTTAGAAAGTTGATTTAAAAAAAAAAGAAACAGATAAATGTTTTAGCTGCTTGCGCAGTAAAACAGAAAAAACTAAAATATGACGCAAACTTACCACTTTTGCTGATGATTTTGTCCATTAGCTGATTATAACTCAATCCATTTACTGCTTTTAATGTGACTTCATCGTGAGGTTCAACTAACCAACCATGATATAGACCAATTTGAAGCAAATCAAACACAATGCACTCACGTGTAAACTCAAAATCTGTAACACCTAGACGAGTATGTAAATTTTATGCTTTTTTTAAACTGCTGACAAACCATTTACATTTGCTTTTCATAGTGCTACACAGGAGTAAGAAAGTAAATAGAGTTTATATAAGGTTAGCGAATCAAATACTGCCATCTTATAAAGAATTTTTTTTTTCATAGAGTCAAATGTATTTGTATTTATTTGTAACTTAATAAACAAACTTTGGACAACAGTCTTCTTAAAAGTTTTTAAGATGCCATTTGGTCGAATTGATTGATGATTGGCCCAATTTTCCCCTTTTTAGCTTATGCTTCATGCAAATATTTCAAAAATCTAGCAACTACTGGATTCATGTTTTTGGGACAAAATCCAGCAACTGCTTGAAAAACCTTGGGGATGAAATGTGAGCTTCAATTCTACCTAATGGGATCCCAAAAATTTATCTGACATCTCAAAATCTTCAAGAGAGGATTAAACCAAGATTGTTCACCAACCAGTAGAGAAGTGGAGAGTTACTGGCAGAATTCAGATACTTTGCTGTGATAAGACAGCAAGCAATGCATGCAGGTCATGATTTAGAGAAATTTGGACAAAACCCACATGGAAATTTACATAACTGGTAGCAATAATTATCTGCTAATGGTATCCTCTATTACACTTGGATTCCTTAAACAACATATTTCTATGTAGAAACAAAATGATTACACTCTTCTACAAATTTTCAATTTTTTCAGAAATGAAATGATCCATTTTTTAACAAATCTTACTCACTACAATTCAAATATATGAAATTTGTTGACTTTAGTTTTCATCCAAAGGGAAAGTGTATATCATTCAAGTACAGGTATTAAGTAAATAATGTGCAAAAAATGTAACACATACAACCCATATATCTTATGTTGGCTACAGTAAATACATAAAAAAAATATACAGATAATGTTTATCAAGAAAAACTAAATTTGCAAACAAGTTTAAAAAGTTCAAAAGTTTAAAGTTCTCATTTTGTCTTCAGTTTGTGTTTTGCTTATCAAGAAAAGGATTACATCTTACAGTTCTTCAGCAATCGAAAAGCACTGATGAGCTCCATTTAAATTGAATCTTTTTTTCATAGCTGCAACATCTTGATGCTCGTCACTCACTGTTCCACAAAATGGTGGAAAGAAATTCAGATGAATGTAGAAAATGGATTTTTAAAGACAAGTTACAACCTAGTACTGGTTACTTAACATTTTTATTACCTGGGTGCAATTAAGTAATCAACAATCTCCACTCATCTGGATTATAATTTATGTTATGACTGACATTAAGACATGTACCAGAAAAAATCTGTGTGGACATTACAAAGGATATTTATTTAAGTATTGTATTTCGATATTGAATGTTATATATATTTTGAATGTACATATCTTAATATTATTAAATTTCACTTAAGAAAGTTTGTGAAGTTTTGTAAGTGAAAACGCACACACTTTGCGTTTTAGACTCAACGTCAGCTTTTGCACAGTCTTCGGCTGGACTTTCTTGGTAGCTCTAATCCATTTATTCTTGAAGCCTTTAATGTTTATGACTTCTTTTACATTGAACCTTAGTTTTCTTTTGACAACTGCCCAATATCTTTTGATAGGACGTAGTTCAGGACAATTTGGTGGATTGCAGTGTTTTTCAACGAAATCTACTTTATGTTCTCTAAGCCAGTTTAAAGTTGTCCCAGAGTTGTGACATGATGCTAAATCAGGCCAAAATAACAGGTTACCTGTGTGCGTTCTTAAAAACGGCAAAAGACGTTTCTTGAGGCATTCTTTTATGTATATGTTGGAGTTAATTGTTCCCTTAATCACAAAACAAGAGCTTCTTTCACCACATTCACAAATTACTTGCCAAACTAAGAATTTTTTAGCGAGTTTTTGCATTCCAATGCATTTATAATTGGAATTCAGTTTCTTGCAATTAATTGCTGAATAATATTGGTGTCCTGGAAGAAATTGGAAATATGCAGCACAATAAGTTTCATCGTCAATAATCAAACAAGATTTTTTAGCATATAATTTTTTATAGAGCAGCTTTGAACATCGAATTGCAATATGTTCTTGCTTTTCTTCACAACGATGAACTTCTTTCTTTTTATAAGATTTATAGCCACAATTTCTCTTTACTCTTTGTATAGTGGAAGCACTTGTCTTAAATTTATTCGCTAAAGTTCGAACAGAAATCTCTGGTTTTCTGTCATCTTTCACTTTTTTACCAAGATCTCATCTAACAAAACATATTTTTCTTCCACTTCCTGATTTTCTTTTAATTATCCCAGTGTCCTTAAGTCATTTCACAACGCTCTGCACTGTTCTCAAAGCAATCTGCAGCTCTTTAGAAATTGTTTTGTTTGATACACCAGGATTTTCAACGAGAAAATGCAACATTTTTTCTCGCTTTCTTATCTTGATTTGATGACATTTCAATTAAAACTAATTGTTTTAATAACAAAGTTGTTTAAATTTTGAATAACATTAATACGATGATATTTTAAAACAATTAGCTATTTAAAATGATGCACGGTTTCTGTAAACACCACATCAGAACACGCAGACTTTTTCTGGTACATGTCTTAAAGCAGAGATGTTAATACAAACAGTAATAATACCTTCCTGGTTAAAAAACAAAATAAGATCTTTCTGATGGTCACAGGAGAGATGGAAAAACATCACTTGTGAGGTGATTCTATATTTTATGTAGTCTTTAACCTTTAGACTTACCTCTGCCTTATTCATATGAAGATCCATGTCTCTTATCAGGCCATTCTATTCTAATTGTGCTATTAGGTGCAGCTCAACAGATGGTAGATAATCTTGGTTTTGTCAGGCTGTTGGTTCTGTCATGATTCCTGAGGTTCTTCATTACTTAACTACAGAAGATTCAGGTGCTTTTGGAATTTCTAGTCCTTCTCCATGAGGTACTGAACATATTGCTGATGGAATGTTTAGACACGAAAAAACAACTTTTTTTCTAATAAGACCAAAAATATTAATTATTATTATGTCTGTTGGTTCATGTTGTTTTCTCACAGTAAACACAATGTTGCAGTTCTATATCTTCTTACATCATCTTCTCTTCTATAAAGAAATCCCTACACAAATTCTTTGTGCTCAATTTCTACTCATAATTTATGCTCATAATCCATAAAAAAACCCCTCAAATACTGTCAATAAAAAAAACTAGTTAAAAATTCTAGCTAAAAGCCATTAATACAAGGAAACCACTTATTGTAAACTTTTTTCTACCATTTACCATCATTTGTAAATGATGGTAAGTGGTAAAAAATATGCTTTGGATCTGTGTCCACTGCACAATCCAAATTCTTTCCAATGATGGCTTTAACCCATTTAATAATTAGATATGACTTGAACCATAACACTTACAGCATAACTTTTGCAACTGAAATACAAGTTTAGGCTTTGATTGCGATTACATTTGCATCACAAAAAGAAGAAGCATGGTTTGATGCAAATGTAATTTCGCCACACATATAGCAGAGATTATTTGATTTATTACACAGATCCAAAGCATAATATACTAAAAGCATTGAATATACTAAAACAAAAGTAAAGTATAAGATAACCTAAAGATCTAATTCATCAAGTAACAGATGTGACTTTTATACCATGTGGTGACTGATGATATGATAGGTAAGAGATTAATGGGGTGCGTAACTGTAATGGTGTTGTAATCCTAATGATATGAGAGATTGAGTTTCACATTTCACTAATCACATCATCAGTTGATATAATATTAGCTAAAATTGCATCATCTTAGTATGTTTGGCAATTTTCTAATGGTCACAAATACAGATTATGTAATCTAAAGAGTAAGTTGAATCATGCATTTTATATACCTTTACGACTGCTTATATCATGGAAACATGAGACCAATATACAATTTTAAATGATGTTTTTGTGTGTCACCAAAAAAAATCATGTAAGCTGTTTTCATGCTTGCAACTATTTACTTGTCGAACTGTGTTATTGAGAATTGCTGTTGTAAATGATGATCTTTCTTAGAAGCATTCATAAGAACAAGATTCATATAACAAGAGTAATATATCCACTTAAGATATACCAATTTTAAGATCCATTTCATCTCATTGTTAGAAGAATTCTAACAAAAATCTAAATTTTTCTCTGGTAATTTGTTCCTGAAACTGTGATTGTATTCTTGTTTTATGACAATATTCCAACATTAAGCAAAATACAGATTGTGTTCTGCTGGATTCAGACAAAGTTAAAGAAGAGAGAAAAACAATCTGCTGTAGACCTGCATTCTACATCAGATTGATTTTTCCTCATTTATGAGCATCAAGATATCTCTTTGTAATTCCTGGTACAAAAACCTTTTTCATGAGATTTTCTATCAGTACTGATATCCTCGAAAAGACCTTTCCTGATGTAAAAATGATCCCGGTGTCAATTGATCCTGGTTATAAAGGTGAAATTTAAAAACATTATGTTTTATTAATGTTGCTTAAAATAAAAAACTAATGCTCTAGCAGTTCCAAAAAGATAAGAACATTATATGTGCTTGGTTTTTATTTGTAGCCACAAAAAAAATTTTTTTTTAGAATTAAATAAAACTTTCAGTGAGAACTACTGTATGAAACAGTCATTCCTATGGATTGTCTGATTAGACTAATCTTTTTAATGCATTGACTAGTCTTAAAAATTAAGAATAACATATATACATATGTAATAAAATTCATTAAGTTAAAAACCTATTCACACACTATATACAGAGAACAGCAAATAGAGGACATGAAAAAATACAGTCAATGTAGGTTAGTTTTACCTTCAAACTTAACATTGACATCAATACCAGTCTGAAGTTTATATATAATATCTATGGCATCTTGTACATTTTGTGCATGATTCAATTGAACCTCTTCACTTTCAACATTTCGTGGATATTCTGCAAGAATGCAATCTCCTAATACCAATCACATAAAAGTTATTTATAACATTTATTTTAAAAACATTTTTAATAGTTCAAAAATTTGTTTTTTAACGTTTTTTGTTTAAAGTTTTTATTTCATTTAATTAATTACCTACATACTCGATCAATTGCTTTGCTGTAATAAATTGATAAATATTAGGAATAATAATCTTTCTTGCTAAAATCAAAACATTTCCAATAGCAATTAATGGACAAGGTCCATTTTGATTTTGAGTGATTATTGGAGTCTGTACTCCTTTCCATTCAAACCATTTTAAATGGTAAATGTCATTTTGATGTACATTAACTGATGGATTGTCATCAATACATGATCTCTTTTCCAATGTAACTTCTTTGTCATTTGCAATATCAGATTCTAGTTCAACTGTAGAGCAGCATTCTAAATCACTAGATAGAAGTATATTTTCTACTTCTTTTCTTTCATTTATTTTGTCACCAGTAATTAAATCTATTTTAGTCTGTTTATCAAGGGAATCATATTCTTTTATTTCTTCAGTTTCTTTATTTTCATTTACCTTTTCACTTTTATCACATGTTTTATTGTTTACATCTTCAAAATAATGTTTTTCATTGACAATAACATCATCTGATTCTTCAATTATTTTTTCTGCAACTTCACATTTTGTTTCCACAACTAATACATTAACTTCATTTGAAATATTTTGTATTTCTTCTTCTTTATCTTTTTTATCTTCAGTTTTTTCGGATGTCTTATCACTCTTGTTTCCTTCAAAATATGTACCCTTCTCTACATCAACATTGTATTTATTCTCATTAGCATTTTCACTTTTATCACATACTTTACTATTTATATTTTCAAAATAATCTTTTTTATCAACAACAGCATTATCTGATTCTTTACTTTTTGTTTCCACAACTAATACATTAGCTTCATTTGAATTATTTTGATTTTCTTCTTTAGCAACAATGTGCTCTGATGATTGCATATTTAAATTCCTAAATCTAACATAATAAATAATTATATATATATATATATATATATATGAAGAGAGAGAGAGAGAGAGAGAGACACGCACACACAGATGCACACACATCACTACAGAATAGACTTTAAATTGTAGAAAAATTTATCAGTTTTTCAACATCAATTTTTCTAAAAAAGTTAGATACCCATTTAAAATATAATGTATTAAGTATTTATTAAAAACTACAGCTATTTTAAAAAATACCAACAAAACATCGCTTAAAATTTCTAAATTTCTTTTTTTATGGTAGAAAATAAATATTTTTATTGCTAGAAAATTGTGATATTTCTATTGCTATGAGATTGAAGTAATACTCTAGATGTTATAAAAAATCTAAGAGACCTAGAAGAAAATTATAATATCAAAAAAACTGTTGAAATAAAAAAATATTTGACAATAATAAACACTTTTGAAAGCGGACTTTATAATCGGTCTTATTTTCCTTACTGGAATAATAGTCATTTTGTCCATTAGCAAACGATAAAAATACTTTTAAAAAATGAACTAGGAACACCAAATAAAAAGCTGCTGAATTTTAACAATCAAATTAATACTGAATATTTACAATTGGACTACAAAACATACAATCTGATCAATAACATTTTTATTTTGGTACGCAACTTTAGAGAGTAAACAACCACTGTCATTAAGGAGCGCCGCACTAACTCTCAGAGTATGTAGAACTTGTTTTGCAGATATCATTTTTTCATTTCAGACGAAAAAATATCTTCGTTTTTTTCTTAACTTTTCCGAATCACTTCGCAACAACAAGTATTCGATGTTCCGCCTGTCATAAACTCTTGTTTATTTTAAATCTTCATTTACTTTTAAAGTTTTCTATGAAAGTTTCTTCTTTATTCATTGAAGAAAATAAGAACGTTGTTGTTATATAAAATTAGTTATTAAAAATCACGCGTGAAGAGTGTTTATTAAGAATCATAAAATAAGCATCTAAAAGAAGATACTTAATAGTGTTTTATAAATCAAAACACACATATAAAAAGTCATGATAATTTTTTTAAAAATTGTGACATTTTCGACATTAGTAGCTTTATTCAAAAAAGTTCTTTTGGCATTCGTTCAAATGAAATCAAACAAAATATACACTACTAAATGACGTTGCCATTAAAAATAACAAAGGCCTCCTTTATCAACATCATCAATTAAAGTATTCAATTTTTCATACTAAAAATCATTATAAACATAACCTTTTTTTTTTTTTTAACGTAACCTGCATAATTATATATAACTAGGGACAGATTAAAATGCTGAAGATGCTACTTCAACTCGAGCTTCCAGTTCATCATGGCTAATATCAAGTAGCTTCGCTAGACAACCGCTCTGTCGGTGACTTGTAGATGATAGAGCTCTAAAACTCTTCTCATTACTCAGTAAATATTCCTTCAGCTTAGGTTAATCTAGTTAGTTTAACGGTATGTTAGTTGTAGTTAAAACTTCGTAGCGTGACTAAGATACCATCTTAAAAGCACCTACTATTGCGAGTTGTTAAAAAAAAACAACTTACTTTCTCAAGTAATAACTGCCACCGCAAATTAGAAGGTATGTAGAAACATTTCATAGGCCAAGTATGTAGAAACATTCCATAGGCCAAAACTTTAGGCCTAAAATATGAGAGATAAAAAAAATCTATGAGGTTTAGGGTAAGGTTTCTAATATTGTACCGATGCCTATATTGTACTTTTAACATAACTCGTTATTTTTACAATCCACAAAAAATTTTTTAACTTATTTTTTATCTTTGCTGAATGAAATTAAGTAGTCAACTGTTTTTTTTTGTCATCCAACTTCATTAAGAATAAGCTCTTGTTGGTTTGTTATTTTAGGTTTTTATGGCTAAGCGTATTTCACTAAAAAAAGCAGAAGATATGATTTGTTCAGTGTACTTATGTTAAAGCATAATTTATCTAAATTCAAAATAAATACTTAGAATTTAAAATATCTTATTTGTAGTTGTCAAATTTTTTAATTAACTGAATGTCAGTTTAGTTGCGTAAATTGTACCTCAAGGCATCCTTTAAATGATACACTCTCTAGTTCAGTTTTAACAATATGTCAAGGCTGGTGTCATGTTGGCTGTGCAAGTGTTAATCAAAAACAGACACAATATATCTGAAACTTTTGCCAAAAATAATTCTTTTATGTATTTTATTTTACAATATTTAGTGCGGTTGTTCTTAAAACAGATATGGTATATATTGTTTTACATTATTTAGTATAACTATCTTTAATACCTACCTTCCTCCTCTATTCTAATCTTAAACATACAATTTAAATAAAAATTGTACCATATGTGGTGATACCTGTTTTCGGCATTTTCCAGAAGAAAAAGAAATTCAAGTTGCATAGAGTTTATTAAATGAAAAACTTCATTTCATTGTATTATGGGCAGTTAGGTGTTAAGGTGAGTTTCCACTTTCCGTTTTAGGCACGGGAAAGGGAAAGGGACAGGAAAATTAATCACGTGAGCATGCGCAATTTGTAACTTAGTTTTGAAAATAAATCACGCGCATGCTCACATGATTAATTTTCCCATCCCTTTCCCTTTCCCGTAGCTAAAACGGATGAGTGGAAACTCACCTTCA
>QPEY01000108.1:314095-326934 GCA_014706445.1 Hydra viridissima
GGCAAAGTTTGGTAAAATTAAAGACGGCAAAGTTTGGTAAAATTAAAGAAGGCAAAATTTGGTAAAATTAAAGATGGAAAACTTTATTAAAATTAAAGATGGAAAAACTTGATATCATTAAAGATGAGTTATACTAGTTTTATTGAGATAACTCATTTATTTAATAAGCAAATTTATAACCATGTTTTAACAATGGGATACAATTAAAAACAATTAAATGCAATTAAATGTCTGTTTTATTTGAGATCTCAAGAGGACACCTGGAATTCGTAGACCGATTAAAATAGTGACCAAAGTTGACATATATCTATCGCAGATTTTAAAAAAAAATTCAGTCATTGTTCCGGTTGTTCCCAAAGACGCGTCGCCAGATCATTTGTTTGCATCCATCAATACAGCAGCGCTATTTTTAAAAAATATTCCAACATTAGATGTTATAAAAAATCTAAGAGACCTCTGTTATCCGAACTACAGAAAAGAGTAGCCCGACCAAAGTGTAGGAAGCTTCTTAGAATGTTGCATAAAAAAGTTTTTAGAGCATGTCCAGCAGTACTTCAAGAGACGGAACAACAATTTTGTGCCAAAAAATATAAATCCTGGAAATTTTTCAAAAGCGCGACCAATTGAAGATTTTTGGGAAAATTTAAAAGAAAAAGTGCACGAAGGAAGCCAAAGATCTCGATTGGAAAGCCAAAGATCTCGAGAGTTTGAAAAATAAAAAAATTTCTCGATTTTGCAAATATGACCTAGACCCATAAAGTGTGAAATATTTTTAATATTTAAAATTGAAATACTCTATGTTCTGTGCGTAAAACTTTTTGATATCAATTAAAAAAAAAAAAAAAAGTTTTCTGCATGAAATATAAAAACATTTAATACAATAAACTTGACTTCTTTGGTCAGCGTAAAGGTTCCTAACATGCTGTCGACTCTATTTTCATATATCGGCTGCTTTGGTTCTTAAAATTCTTCGGCGACTTACAGAAGCCGTATCAATTCCATTTGACATACAAGATTTTTTTTCTCTAAAATTCAATAAACTTTTTTTGTAAAGGCAGCATGTTATTCAAAATACTTCCCTAGGATCACTTACTTTTACTGAACTATCATTGTTCGTTTAATGAAAATAACGAATAAAGTCATTGTGAATATAAAAAACTGATTTTTTTTTTTTGTGGAAATTTCTCAAAACAATTTGGTTGTAGTTTAGAACCTTATACTTGTGAGCTAACGAAATGCTCTTTCCATTTGAATCATTAGAAATATTTGTTTAACAACTTTATTTCGATTTATACAATTTTTATGATGTTGGTAAATCGGAAATTATTGTTAAAGATATAAATAATTTATATCTGTGGTAGACTGGGGGGTACTTTTTTCGTAGGAAATAAAGACTGGGAAGTACATAATTGGGAAAATACTTTTTGCCTGCTATAACCGGAACTTAATGTTGAAAAAGTCAACTTTTAGGCGATTAATGTGACTGAAATAGTATGGCAACACTACCTGCTCCACCGCCTCCCCCACCACCACTAATATTTTCAACAGTAAATGACTTTTCAAGTAACCAAATTTCTGATTCACAAAAACCATTCGTAAAGGATACGAGTAATGCTCAAGAAAAAGCTGGCACTGTTCCTTTAAGACCAGCTCAACTGAGAAACCATAGCCAAAAATGGTCTCTAGCAGGAGATGCTGGGGTAATCAATAAATAATATCTTTTAGGGAAAATAATAAGTTTTTTTACCTGAAAAAAAAAAGATGAGAACACATCATTTTTGTTAAATATAAAGAAAGTTTGTATGGTGAAATGTTTATATATCCTTTCATAAAAAAACATTAAAAAAAAACTTTTCTAAGTTTTTAGTTAACTCAAACACATAGACATACACAAAAACCAGAAATTATGTACAAAATAAATTTCAATTACAAAAGTTAAAGTTGAGACATAGATATTTAATAAATTTGCACATACTCAATTAAATAAGAAATTATTCCAGTATTCAAATTATGTATATTATCTTGTGTTTTTGTATTACACACAAAATTGCCCAAATCCAAACGTCTTCAATTTTGTTAGTGTGTTAATCATTAGATAATGTATAAAACTTATCTGTATATTTGCATTATTTTTCTTTTAGCTGCTATTGTATTTGCAAGATTTTTCTCAACGTATGCTATCGAAAACAACTGATATTGAAAAGTTAGTTGATAATATTCACAATAATACAAAGGTAATAATGAGTTTTTTCAGTTAAATACCATAATACATATGTAAAAGCTGAACATCTTTGGACATGAATTGATATGAGGATTTTCAAATAAATCTTTTCTTTTATTAATGGAAAATTAAGGTTTACTCTTATTTAAACAACAGTTTTGCTTGAGAAAACAAGTTACTATATATCAGAAGATTTTTGATGAAAATATTTTTCACCTTATGAAATGTTTATAAATTGAAAAATATTTTCAAAGTTGAAAGTGAAAGTTACAAAAAAGATTTAATATAATTAAATGTTGAGTTTAGATTAACCCTTTGCACTATAGACTTTTTTTGTATGACCTACCAGTAACTTGAGTGTACTTTTTTTGCAAATGTGCACAAAAATAGTTGGCAAAAGGTACATGCAAATTTTCAATAAAACAAATAGATAAGTGTTTTAAGAATTTACCGTGTCGCTATTCAAGTGCAAAGGGTTAATTCTTATACATAACATACATACATACATGCATACATACATACATACATACATACATACATACATACATACATACATACATACATACATACATACATACATACATACATACATACATACATACATACATACATACATACATACATACATACATACATACATACATACATACATACATACATACATACATACATACATACATACATACATACATACATACATACATACATACATACATACATACATACATACATACATACATACATACATACATACATACATACATACATACATACATACATACATACATACATACATACATACATACATACATACATACATACATACATACATACATACATACATACATACATACATACATACATACATACATACATACATACATACATACATACATACATACATACATACATACATACATACATACATACATACATACATACATACATACATACATACATACATACATACATACATACATACATACATACATACATACATACATACATACATACATACATACATACATACATACATACATACATACATACATACATACATACATACATACATACATACATACATACATACATACATACATACATACATACATACATACATACATACATACATACATACATACATACATACATACATACATACATACATACATACATACATACATACATACATACATACATACATACATACATACATACATACATACATACATACATACATACATACATACATACATACATACATACATACATACATACATACATACATACATACATACATACATACATACATACATACATACATACATACATACATACATACATACATACATACATACATACATACATACATACATACATACATACATACATACATACATACATACATACATACATACATACATACATACATACATACATACATACATACATACATACATACATACATACATACATACATACATACATACATACATACATACATACATACATACATACATACATACATACATACATACATACATACATACATACATACATACATACATACATACATACATACATACATACATACATACATACATACATACATACATACATACATACATACATACATACATACATACATACATACATACATACATACATACATACATACATACATACATACATACATACATACATACATACATACATACATACATACATACATACATACATACATACATACATACATACATACATACATACATACATACATACATACATACATACATACATACATACATACATACATACATACATACATACATACATACATACATACATACATACATACATACATACATACATACATACATACATACATACATACATACATACATACATACATACATACATACATACATACATACATACATACATACATACATACATACATACATACATACATACATACATACATACATACATACATACATACATACATACATACATACATACATACATACATACATACATACATACATACATACATACATACATACATACATACATACATACATACATACATACATACATACATACATACATACATACATACATACATACATACATACATACATACATACATACATACATACATACATACATACATACATACATACATACATACATACATACATACATACATACATACATACATACATACATACATACATACATACATACATACATACATACATACATACATACATACATACATACATACATACATACATACATACATACATACATACATACATACATACATACATACATACATACATACATACATACATACATACATACATACATACATACATACATACATACATACATACATACATACATACATACATACATACATACATACATACATACATACATACATACATACATACATACATACATACATACATACATACATACATACATACATACATACATACATACATACATACATACATACATACATACATACATACATACATACATACATACATACATACATACATACATACATACATACATACATACATACATACATACATACATACATACATACATACATACATACATACATACATACATACATACATACATACATACATACATACATACATACATACATACATACATACATACATACATACATACATACATACATACATACATACATACATACATACATACATACATACATACATATATTTTAAATGTATTAGGTTTTTTTTTTACTCAAGAATTTACTTTCTTTAAAGGAAGATTTGTTTACAGAAAAATCTACAAAGCAAAACAGCCAACCTTCACAAGGTTTATTTTATGTTATGTAATACAATATCACATAAGTAGGGAATTTTTTGCTTTACAGTGCAATACTATGGCTAATTCAAATATAAATATGATAAAGAATTAAAGTATATGGGAACATTTTACACCCTGCTCTTTTTTTAACACTGCTCATATTCAGTATTTTTTCATTTCATTTCAAGAGGAAAAAGAATTGCAAACTCTCCAAAACAGAGTTTTTAAAAAAACTTTTGCTTTCTCCAAAGATTTGTTGGAATGTTTTTTTTGTTATTGTTCTTACAGAAGCACAAGTTGTGAAGAAAATTCCTGTTGGTGGTGTGTCTATCTTTGGAGGTGAAAAACTTATTGGTTTTATCAAACCAATTTGGTTTTCTCAAATTAAATCTTTGTCTTCTTTATTTTTATTTATTTTTTCCTTAAAGATTCTGGAGCAAGTTTATTTGACCAAGGGAAAGTAAGTAGCATAGAAAGTACTTTTGTACCATGTAAAAATCTTCATACTTGTAAAACTAAAAATTCTCTAAGATTGAAAATAAAGCTTTTACTACCATGTTTTATTAAATTGCAGCAAAAGAGGTTTGTCACAATATACTAATGTATAATCACTAAAATTTTTACATTCATTTATAAAAAAAAAAAAAAAAAAAAAAAAACTTAACAATTAATAATAATAGATTTGTTTAAAAGTTGCATAAATGTCACACAAAAAATATGGAATCTCATTATGCAAATAGTGTCATTTTATACATTCATACTAAGCACATTTATATTGTCCCAAGCTGATAACCCATCAAATGTACCTTAATGTCACCCAATTGAAGATTATTGGGATTATTCTGAAAAGAATAGTTTTTTATTTCCAAAATGAATCAAGGTTTTAGTTTACTTTAAATTTTAGGAAAGTTCCTCTAGCTTTTCAGCTGGCCAAATCCCTGCAAAAGCCCCAGTTGTAAAAGGTTTATTTAACGAAGATGATGATGAAGCAAGGAAAGAAACTGCTCAGAGTAGGTTATTTTCTTTAAAGTGTTTAAAAAACTTGTGTCAGTTATGCAAAAGATGTTTTATTAAAGTTAAAATCTGAAGTAACATTTATTAGTGATATTTTTTATAAAAGACTTCAATTTTTTAAATCCTTAAGTAGTCACCGGTATGACTAAAAATGTCAATTTTGTAATAATTGTAATAATTTTGTATTTTTGTTATCTAAAATTTGTTACCTGCATATTTCAGACATCGCTAAATGTGCTTATTTAGATTTTCTAAATTTTTTAATCTTTCTGATTTGAGAAGAGAAAATGTTAAATTGCATTAAATCTTTAAAAACAATTGAAATGAACAGAGTAGATTTTCAGTTTTAGTTTGTTTTGTAATAAGAGTTTTTTATCGAACATGGATGAAAATAATAATGCAAAACCATTTGGTAAAAATTTTATAAAGTTGGAGCTCATAATAAGAAAGCCTTTTATTGCATTTAAGGTAGTTACAGTTTTATAGTTTTAAGAAATTTAAAAAGTGATGAGTATGTGCCTACTGCAGATCAATAATCCTCATGTTTAATAATGCTGTACAATTTTGAAATTGTTAAAACACTTTTGGTAATTACTATAAATCAACAAGCTCTAATGAGCAAAGCAGATTACAAATACCAAAAAAAAAAAAAAAAAATTCTATAAAGGGTTAGCAATAACCTAAATTGCATAAAACATGACCCAACATCTTTTAAATAAACAATGGACTGATTGTCTAAAAGTTTAATTTAGATTTTGTTATTAAAATCCTTGAAAGCGAGTAAATAAAGATGTTCACCTTCTTTAATAAATATAACCTTCAGCCTCAACCCTGGACCTAAACTGTAGTACATATTACTGGCAAAGGACTCAAAGAAACTGTTGCTTGGAGATAGCAGCCTTGGGCCAATTTTATTGTGCTGGTAGTCACAGGCCCTTTCCTCAATGTAAATTAGAAACTCATTAACTTTATTGCAATTATGCTATGTAGAACAAAATTTTTTCAGAGACAATTCCTCGCAAAAGAACTTTGGAATTCTTTGAAGATAATGATGGTGATGATTTGTTCGGAGAAAAGAAACAAGCATCAGTGTCTACTACAAAAAACGTAGGTTTCATTTTTTTATTAGAAAAAATAAGTTTATATAAAATTACAAGTGATTTTATGAATGTCGTTGCGCTCTACATTTTTTCTTAGTGTCAAAGGTTTTTCATAACTGGCCTCTATCTAGTTATCATTTTATCTAGTAATAACCTTATTTTACAGTTTCAAGTTTTAGCCTAGTTTCACCATTTTGACCAATCAATGATGTCTTTCTCAGTACACTGTTGTCCATGCCAACCACTTTTGCAAAAGCAGTGAAACTTTTCTTTTTTACTTGGTCTTTCTTCACACCTACCTCCATTATAGCAAGTGTTTTGATTACAAGCTGTTGATTGTGGAGAGTAGATCTCACACCGACTACCTTCATAATTGTATGTACAATAACAAGTAAATTTGGTTGGTTCAGGCTCTGTTACACAAAGTGCTCCATTCTCACAGAAATCACAAATAATAGAATGTTCTGCTACTTTGTTCTCATTTGTATCATAATTATTCTCTGGCATTTTCTGCTCAATTTTTTTACTATTAAATATTTCATTATTGCTGTTGGTTTTGTTTTTTAAATTTTCATGTTTTCCTTTTTTAAATGCCTGTGAATTTTCAGGCCAAAGTTTAGTTTTGTATCCTCTGTGATATGATTTTTGTTGGTGTGGCTTTTTTTCTCCAAAAAAGTTAAGTTGAGTTTCTATTTGGCTTCTGTACTTCCCAAAATCAATTGAACATCCATAGTGATGTCTATGTGCAAATTTTCCGAAATTTTTTAATTTGTCATGAGCACAACGACTATGATATTCTGGGTCACCTTCACCAAAGTGTTTCTTCTTTTCATGTTGTTGTTCTCCAAAATGCTTCCATTGTTTTTTTGCCTCTTTTTCACGATGGTCTCTTGATATATGTTCAAAATTTGCAAGTCTTTCATGTTGCTCTTTTCCAAACTCTTCTTTATGCTCATGTGCATGTTCTCCAAAGTGTTCCATTCTTTCTTTTGCATTATTTTCATGCTCTTTTATGCTTGAATATTCATCTTCCTCATCCCCATGTTCATCCTCATGTTCATCCTCATGTTCATCCTCATGTTCATCCTCATGTTCATCCTCGTTCTCGTGTTCATCTCTCTCGCCATGGTATGTGCGTGTATCACATTTTAATCCTATGCATTTTGATATATTTTTTATGCTTTTAGACTTTTTTTTTTTTTTTGACTTTGTGATTTTATTTCTTGTATTAAGAAAACCTTGAAAGTCTTTTATACCAAACAAAGCTAAATTTCTATGAGCTTGTAATCCGAAGTTCTTCATTTTCTGGTGAGCAGACTGTCCAAACATCCCCATTGTTTTATGAGCATCTTCTCCAAAATGCTTCTTGTTGTTGTGCTCTTCTTCTCCAAAGTGTTCTTTGTTTCTATGCTGTTTTTTGCTTTCACTATAAAAACTTTCTAGGTTTTTATGGGCTCTGTCTCCAAAGTGTTCCATGTTTTCATGTTGGCTTTCACCAAAATGTTTTCTACTTTTATGAGCTTCCCTACCAAAATTTTCTTTGTTTTCATGTTCTTCCTCTCCAAAATGCTCTCTACTGTAATGTGCTTCTCTTCCAAAATGTGCTTGGTTCTCATGGGCTGTTTTGCCAAACTCTTCTTTATATTTGTGTTCTTGCTCACCAAAATGACTTTGAGTTTCATGGGCTTTCTCACCAAAGTGGTTTTTAAATTCATTCTCTTTCTCCCCAAATCTTTCTCTGTTTTCGTGTTCTTTTTCTCCAAAATGTACTCGACTGTTGTGTTCTTCTTCTCCAAAATGTTCTTTATTTGCATGCTCGTTCTCTCCAAAATGTTCTTTATTTGCATGCTCGTTCTCCCCAAAATATTTCTTGTTTTCATGCTCCTTTTCACCAAAATGTCTTCGCTTTTTATGTGGATTTCCTCCAAAGTTAGCTTTGTTAGTATGCGCATTCTCTCCAAAAGAATCTAGTTTTTCATGCTCTCTGCCACCAAAATTCTCTTGATTTGCTTCATCCTCAATATTATCTGAGCTTTCATGGGCATCTTCAAAGTTTCTCTCTGAATTCTCATCATCAAACCTAAATTTATGATCTTCATTTCCAATATAATCTTTGTTTTTGCTTTCAGGCATGTCGTATTGATCTATTTCATCATCTGGAAATTGTTTACTATAGTGTTTTTCTTCTCTAAACTTGTTATGGTGATCTTTTCTTTCATGTTCATACCCTAATTTGTTATAGTTTTCCTGATCATATTCGCCTCCTTTCTTTCTATGTTTACGCCCTTCAAAGTTGTTAATGTTTTCTTGATGTTCTCTTATTGCATCCTCTGCTTCTGAGCCGAATTTGTTGTAATTTTCATGAGAATTTTGACCAAAAGCTGCATTTTCAAGAAATTTGTGATCAACAAAGATATTATTATCAGTATTTCTTTGTTCATTTCTATTATGGTTGAAATTTTCTTGTTCATTATTTAACCTTTCATCATCAACTTGGTTTGTGTTAAAATAATTGTCTCTGTTCTCAATGTTGTTGTAATTTTCAAAAGGTTCATCTTGATCTCTTTCATAGTTGTTATTGCACCTGCCGTCTCTACAGAAGTGGTTAACAAAAGATTTCTTTATTCCAGTAAAGGGATTTGGAGTTTTTAATAATTTGCTTTTTTTCACACATCCACATTGATGCCATTGATCAAGTACTTTGTGCTGATCACACCCAAAATGAGCTTTTGTATTGTGTGCTTCGTGCCCAAATTCACTTAATCTTTCATGAGCATGATGACCAAAGTTTTCTTTTCGTCTGTGTTCATGTTCACCAAATCTATGCATAGTATCATGAGCCTGCTCACCAAAATGATTCATAAAATCATGAGCATGATGGCCAAAAGAATGCATCTTCTCATGTGCCTCACAAATATGGTGCATTAAACTACTGCCTTGGCAAAAACATCGCTTTTCAATCTTCCATTTCCTTTCTTTGAATTCTGTAAGGTTCATGCTCCTTACTATAACACTCATATCATATGTAGGTCTTGGCTTTGTTTTCTTATGAATTAATTTTTCATTTTCTGAAAAGTTTTTTAAAGTGTTTTGATATATATTACTTTTTGAAGTTTTTGGGTTCTCTTTTATGGAGAGTGTCTCTGGAAATATACTTTCAACTGCATTTAACTTTTTTTCTGTCTCCTCATGTATTCTGTCTGCTACATGATGAAGTATTGAACTGCTTTTTTTAAAATCATCTTTTTTTTTCTCCCCATACAAAGAAAATGAGAAGGTTGACTTGATATTTAATGATAAGATTAGAGTGGCTAGAAGAAATTTCATTCGGCTATGCATATTTTTTGTTTTCATCATCTGAAATTGAAAATGTTTATCAATATTTTAACATTTGTAAAAAAAGTGGTGCTTGTCACAGTTCTGGTCATGAATGATGGTCAGCTTCATAAAAACGACATCATAAATTATCAACTGTTTGTGATAAGAGGTTTTCAAAAAATATTTTGCAGTTAAAATTCACAGAATTTTTTTTTTAATTGTTTATTAAAACACAAGTTGTTGTTTTTTACCTGCTCTTCAGTAGTCATTGCAACAAATGAATGCCATTTGCATATATATGTTGTGTTGTGTGATGTTTTTATTTCACAGTTCAAAATTGTTTTTGTGGCTAGTATTTTTATTTCACAGTTCAGAATTTTCTTCTTAAAGTCTGTAAATTCAAACTCACTGTGTGTTCTATAATGACATTGTTTGTACATGTTCAAACTTTTACTTATAGTTCTGAATGAAATAATTCTGCATGAACAGATTTGTTTTTGATAGTTTTATGATTTTATGTTGTTAAAAAATATTGCTTCATATATAAAATACCAAATAAGAACTAAAATTTTAGGTTATAAAATTATAAGCTATAAACTCATTTTAATTGAAATAAATATTTAGTCCTTAAATTTCATACTATTTTATATTTGTAATTTTTTATAAAGTTTAAAAAAATTATAACTTTTTTAAAAATTTATATTTACAATTTTTTTGTAAATTTTACCATATAATTTTTTAGGTAATTAAAAATCTTTATGTTTTATGAAATTTAAAGTATTTCTAATACAGTTTAATTTTTATAACAATTTTCAATATTTTATTATCATTTGTAATGCTTTTTTGTTTTTTATATTTTTTTGTTTTATTTTATAACATGCATATTCTTTTACAATAATTTTTATACAGTTTTTTCAAAAATTTTGTATCAAAAAAAAATAATTCCTAGTTATCTTTTTCACTTTCTTTTTCTTTCTAAGAATATAGTGCAACCAAATATAATGCAACCAAAGACAGAAAATATTTTAGGAAACTCTCAGCAAACCAAAGGTAATAAATTTTGAAGAAGCAACTTTCTTTTTTATAAGAAGATAAAATATTTCCCTTGACTACTTTGTAAGTTTTATTTCCAGAAAAACCATCACAAGCTCCATCATCTTCAAACAAAAAACCTTTTAGTCTTTTTGATGATGAGAATGAAGATGATAATACTGATGATATATTTTCTTCTTTGGCAAAGACTCAAAGGTTTTTAATCTTATTTGATCTTCTAATTTATTTGTTCAATGTTAGTTTTTAAAACCTTTTAGATGTAATTAATGTTTTAAAATGTTTCCAGCAAAAAAGCAACCCTTAATCTTATCGGAGAATCTACCAATAATAAAACAACCCTTGAAGATGCAAAGAACCAATCATTGGGTAAACCAGTCTCTTTAATTAGCAATGAACAAAGTGATGATCAATTATTCAGTAGCAAACCACCATCAAAAAAAGTAAGTATTCTGAATGTGCAAATTTTCTGAAGCTTATGATTATGGTAGTGATAAAGATGATAAAAATTATGTTTTCTCTCCTTTTATGTAAATCCATTTTGTGTTTTTTAATTTTAGCAACCAGCTGCATCAGAAGTGACTAAAAAGTTGACTCCATTTGGATCAGATAGTAGTGATGATGATCTCTTCACCATCAAGCCTGCTGCTGCAAAAACAAAGGAAGTCACAAAGGAAACTGCACAAGTCGTAATAGATGTTCCTAAGACAGTTGTTACACCACAAAAGACAGCTGCATCTCATAAATCTATCAAGCTGTTTGATGATGACCAAGATGATCTATTCTCTACTGATAAAATTTTGGATGCCTCTTCTACCCAAAGACCTGCAGATTCATTATTTAAAGACACTAGTGCTGCTCCAAAGCCTACAAAACCGATTGGCGGTGTCTCCTTGTTTGGTGGAATCAATCCGTTACAAGATAAAAAGAAATTCTCAGGTTTTTCTTATTATAAGAGAATATAGAGTGTTACAAAACTTGATATTAATTTTGGTAATTGTAAACATTTAAATAATTGAAACTTTTTAAATAGCTTCTGAACCATCTACACTTCATCCTGCTACAGTTGATGATGATGATGATTTATTTTCATCAAAAAAAAACAATTTACCTATTTCCCAACACAATTCTTCAAAACTTGCAAATGCAACTACGATACCAGCTCTTTCTAAAAATGAAATTATTCCTGCAGTATCTTCTTCAAAATCTACTATTGATTCTGATGAGCCTAAAAGTGATAATGGAAAGGTAAACTTAACAATTTCCTAGTT
>QPEY01000108.1:339062-354153 GCA_014706445.1 Hydra viridissima
TTCCCCTTTTTTTTTTTTTTTTTTTTTTTTTTTTTTTTTTTTTCTTTTCTTTTCTTTTCTTTTCTTTTCTTTTTTCTTTAATGTAATTGAAATGTTTGTTTGCTTTTAACTTAATTGGAATTTTTTAGGTAAGCACTATAAAAGTAAAGTGTGCGTTAAGAAGCATCTCTGGGAGCATAGCATTTACTGGGACATGTTTGACGGCTTAAAAAAACAGCAAAGGGTTTTGTCTATACAAGCTGCCATCATCCTCTCTATTAAATTTAACCCGTCTTTATCGTTGCTCCTTGTTACACAATCAAGTAACAAGAAGAAATCTCCAGTGGATAAGACGAGTGAAAAAGTTATTTCAGAAAAAAACAATCAACGAAAACGAAAGTTAGACAATATTAGTACACAGGCCGCTGCATTTCCTGTTTCGCCGAATTTTAAACCGGCTTTGCAAACAATTCCTTCTCTAGATATCACTTCACTTGATATAACCTGTGTATAAAATAGTTTAGTTCTTCGTTCGTAAATGAAGATGTCATGAAGAATGTAACTTCTACAGAGAGGAGTTTTAGGTTTTAAATAATTGAACATCGGGCAAAATGGCATCTTAGGACTAAGAGACTATGTATTACAGTCTCATCGTGACAGCAAAGGTGTTAAAGAAACAATTTTTATTTCCCGCAGAAATAAAAATCCTTTAATAAGATGCTTCACGTAGAATGTGTATTACGAAATTCTGCATGGTTATTTGATCTTCATGGTTTGGTGTGTGCGTTCGACGGTCAGGTTGCTTTTCGCATCGCGCGAATGACTTTAAATTAACGCTCTTCGCGATACGTTTATATTTAAAAAAAATAATAATAATAAAAATCAAATAAAACATTCATCATTGTTAATATCTGTGGACAAATTTTTTATATTAAATTATATTCGAAATTGCTGTAAATTT
The DNA here is from genome assembly GCA_014706445.1 of Hydra viridissima. Taxonomy (NCBI): domain Eukaryota; kingdom Metazoa; phylum Cnidaria; class Hydrozoa; order Anthoathecata; family Hydridae; genus Hydra; species Hydra viridissima. The sequence continues at coordinate 340,003 of QPEY01000108.1, forward strand.
TAGTTTGCTAGGTTTGTATATTTTCTTGATGAAAAAAGCACGCAATTAAAATTCTCATGTCTTGCGATGTCTTGTGTGCACCGAGTTATTAAATTCGAAACATTTTTTATGTATTTGAGGAATGAAAATTTCACTTAGTAAAGAGTATTTTTATGAACGGATTAATGTGCAGAATGCTCTCTGTGTTATAAAACAATGGTATATTCGTAAAGTTGTAAATACCCAGCTTATCTTAATATTGTTTAACGCATTGTTTATACAAAGAAAATGAAAAAGAAAGAGCCTCTTATTCTTATTTGTGTGTGTTGAAAATGCGTTAGAAACTAAACAGTAAGTACAATATATCCTTCCTCAAACGACTTCAATTTTAATTTTAAATCTATTTTAAGTTTAACATAAATTATATTAAATTTAACATAAATTACTAGCGTAAATATTACCAAACCCATCTAATGTTATAAGGTCCATCCTGTTGTTCCCTGCTTTTTTGAAACAGTTTGATTTAAATTTTATTTTCTCAGACTCGCATATCGATTTGATATTGAGCATAAATTACGATCCAAAGCACCATTAATGTAATAAAAATGCAGATGATACAATATAAGCAGTCGAAAGCCTCATCTACCACAAAAAATGCAGATGATACAATATAAGCAGCCGAAAGCCTCGTCTACCACAAAAAGTTTTTATACAGAAGGTAAATCGGCGAGTATCAATTTTCCGAATATTGGCTGCTGTTAAAAAAATCAAATGTCCCTTACCTATTGAACGCATCAAATCACTGACAACTTAAAAGTGTGGTTTAAAAAAAAAAAAATTTTCTTTGAAAAAATTTTAGTCATTTACCGTGGTGTGACCTAACAAAGTCCTATGCTTTAAGAAAGTCCTAATTTAAGAAATGACAAATTTCGTATATATAAAATAAAAAATTTAGAGAAAAAAATTTAGTTATTTTATCTAACTAAATATCTAGTTAAAACAACAAAGTTACTTTCCGCAAGTGTTTCTTTTATATATACGAAATTTGTTATTTCTTTAATTAGGACTTTCTTAAAGCATAGGACTTTGTTAAGTCACACCACGGTATATTGATTGGAAAATTCCGAGATGATTGGCCGACCCAATAGTTTCAATGTCGTCTATAGGTATAAGAAAAACGTTTTTAAATACGTTATTACTACAAAGATAATGTAGCGCATGTTATTCCGCTTTGCTCAAAATAAAAGTGAAATAGAGGCTTGTTCGTGTTCTTTTTTAAAAATTCTTTGTATAGGTGTTTATGAAACTTAGCGACGGAAGTTTCATCCGCAGATTACTTAATTTTACAAACTACTTGTTGAGCATGACAACCAGCGTGAAAAAGTGTTTACCGCCTGTTTTATTGCTCGCAACTTCTTTTACTCTTATCCGCGTTTTTCTCTTACACGGCGTGTCATTCTTTTATAAATTACTTAGAAAAGATAACAAAAAACTGAAAAATACGTTTTAAAAAAAAAAAAAGAAAAATGAAAACTCGGTGAAAACTGATTTTTTTAGTGCTTTTCTTTTGCCAGATACGTCACATTTCGCGAGTTACGTCACATTACATTTCGCGAGGCTGAATTCAAATTGCAGATCGCATAGGAATAGCAAAGGCGACTTTCTTCGAGTTGATTTGTAGGGCATTTTTGCTTTGCACAAAGAGTTGAAAAGTTAACATCCGTCTTTGTGTTACAAAAGAGGATTATTTTTAGTTCTAAGCATTTTATGCCTAACTTAATGAGTTTTTTTTATATATATACTATACTATTAAGTTTAGAATACTATTAAGTTTAGGGGCTTGTATTTTCTGAAGTCTAAGGTAAATACAATATTAATGAAATTGACGTTTTATTGTTTTTAATGCCGATTCTATTTTAAACTTTTGAACATCATTAAGGTTTCATCGCATCATTAGCTTTCCTTTTAACTGAGCTATTGTATTAAAGCTAGAAAACTAAATTGCGTTCGAGCAATTTCTTTTAATGAGCTTAAAACGGGTAGTAAAGCAGCAAAAGAACTGTAAATTAAACGAAAAATTTACCCATAATAACAGCCGCGCGTATAAACGTGGAGCGAGTTGTGTAAACTCGTTCCACTCTTTTATTTATTAAGTTTTTTTTTAAAAAAAAAAATTGTGAAAAACTTGTACAAAGAAGAGATCGTTATTTTATAAACTCGTAGGACGCGTAAACTCGTAGGACGCGCATTGAATGACAAGAAAAGAGTAACTCTAACGAAGCTTTTATATATTTAACCAGTGTCATGTTGGATGATGAAGGTTACGGATGACATTTTAACTTTAATTTACATTTTCTGGGACTTTTTCTACGCCTCCGTCATAAGACTTTTACTTTGTTATAATTTATGCATTTTAATAATCGTGGTTTTTACAACATTTGTTCAATAGAAAGAATTCAGCCACACAATAGACACCCGAAAAATGATAAAGATTAGTGTAGACCATCGTAATTAAGGGCCAAAATTATGAAAATTTTGCCGAATATTTTTGGTTGATTAAATTGAGAATTTCAAAACAGATGACCTAATTAGAAAATATGTTGAAATACGCCCTGTCGCCTTATTAAAACTTGGTGTAAAAAAAATTTAACAAAACCACAATATTATCGGTCCCAAACTTTGAAGAAAATTGATCATCTGTGTTTAGTTCGCATTTAAAAAGTAAAACTGACAGCTCTCTTCTTTAAAGTGATTGAAAAGTATTAAACAGTGCTTTCAACATCAAATTCTGTGACCAAAGGACTTCATCACATTTATAAGAATCGGAGGATTTATTTACCAAATCCACCCTTTTTACATCAATGCCCTAGATTTCAACATCTCCTGACTAGATTAGTAAAGGTGAGACATGTGCGAGGATTTTGAGTTTTTTTTCACGATTTTTAAATTAAGCATGGATAATGGAGGTTTGTTTTAAAATTTGTTTCAGTCTTATTTAATCTGACTTAAAGGTTATCACATGGTTCCTTGAACTTTGAGATGTGACACAAATAAAAACGTCCAACGTTACTGGAAAAAACAATTACCTTTTAAAGGAAAAAATTTTCCACCGACCAATTAAATTTGTTTATGTAGGTGTGAGTGACAAAGTCTTATTGAAATTCATAATTCTTTAATTGCATGTTTATATAAATATATATCAGGATGTAAGTGAGATCCGGTCCAACTTACTCAGGTAGCCAAGGAGCTCCTGCAAAAGCAAGGAGAAGCTTTCTGGTCACCACCTCTCTTGAAAATTTTGTTTGAGATTTTTTGGTTTTTGTGTGTGGTGAAAAAAAAGTTCATAAAAGTTATTTAATTTAAAGAAAGTAGTTCAAACTTGTCTATTTATAAAAAAGCACATCGCAATCAACAAAAATCTCTATTCTCATCACTTAAATTGGTTAGCTCTCACTCAGCCTGAGGACTTGGGCAAAATCTCGCCCTCTGTCCCCTCAAACGGTTCTGATCAGGGGGTGGCGCACCGTTTTCACAACGAACAGTAACGAATAAAGTACAAACATCGATATCAGTCATTTGAATGGAATTTAAAATAATTTATATATTTAGACAAATCTATGATTCCAGAAAAAAAAATTCAATACCTCGCATTACTTAATGTTCCAACATTTCAAAGTGTTCCACGGAAAAAAAACTCCGATTTATAACAAGTTTTAAATAACTTTTGTGTAAATATAATAATTTATGTGTAAATAAAATAATTTATGTATAGATATAAACTCACCAAAAGATTAGTTATTTTAAACCCAAAAAGAATTCAATGTTAACAAACTTCAGAAAATTCGTTTTATCTTAAAATACCGATGCAGTTGTCGGTTATTTTTTTCCTCAGAATTCTTTAAAAAACTAATAAAACTAAACCCTTACTCTTTTAAGCTTACTATTACATTAATTCTTATACTAAGCTTACTTTTACATTATCTTTTATACTAAGCTTACTTTTACATTATCTCTTATCCTAAGCTTACTATTACATTATCTCTTTTATTAAGCTTACTATTACATTATCTCTTATCCTAAGCTTACTATTACATTATCTCTTTTATTAAGGTTACTTTTACATTATCTCTTATACTAAGCTTACTATTACATTATCTTTTATACTAAGCTTACTATTACATTATCTCTTTTATACTAAGCTTACTATTTTTATTAAACTTACTAAAAAAAAAAAATCCTTATTTTCAAACCATTTTTTTTAAACAAAAATTTTGGTCTGTGAAAAGATTTCTGTAATTTTTATTCAGAAAAAAAATCTTGGTTTTAGTAGGTTTTTCTTTTTTCTTTAGAAAAGAAAAAAAAAAAGAATTTAAAAAAAAATCTAATTCGCTAAACAAAGAACAGTGCGTCCTATTTGATTCTATTTACTATACAATTATTTTTCACTTGATCATAAGCTATTTACAATAACAAAATAGGTAAAAAAAATTAACCAATAGAAGGTTATTTTTATTGATTAGATTCAGGAAAAATTTAAAACTCCAACACTATAGTTCTGTATAACAAAACATTTGGTGTTGAAAGTTGATGATTCCACATAGTTTCAAGCTAATTCTTTTTCATATGAACTATTATCAGTATTGAGTCATAAGGGTAAATACGCACGTTAACACTTCACCATATTTCATTCCTAGTGGAGGTGTTGCGTTAAAAAAGTTAGTCGTTAAAAAANTTTTATACTAAGCTTACTATTTTTATTAAACTTACTAAAAAAAAAAAAAATCCTTATTTTCAAACCATTTTTTTTAAACAAAAATTTTGGTCTGTGTAAAGATTTCTGTAATTTTTATTCAGAAAAAAAATCTTTGTTTTTGTAGGTTTTTCTTTTTTATTTAGAAAAGAAAAAAAAAAAACAATTTAAAAAAAAATCTAATTCGCTAAACAAAGAACAGTGCGTCCTATATGATTCTATTTACTATACAATTATTTTTCACTTGATCATAAGCTATTTACAATAACAAAATGGGTAAAAAAAATTAACCAATAGAAGGTTATTTTTATTGATTAGATTCAGGAAAAATTTAAAACTCCAACACCATAGTTCTGTATAACAAAACATTTGGTGTTGAAAGTTAATAATTCCACATAGTTTCAAGCTAATTCTTTTTCATATGAACTATTATCAGTATTGAGTCATAAGGGTAAATACGCACCGTTAACACTTTTCACCATATTTCATTCCTAGTGGAGGCATTACAAAATAACATCTCTAGTGGAAGCATCATGAAATGACATTCCTGGTGGAGGTATCACAAAACAGTCCATTCACAAGTTTTTATTCCGATTTAACGCGTAGAACTTAATCCCCAAAATCTTTATCCAACAAGCTGCTGGTTAAACATCTTTATCGACTAAACTTTACGCGTTAAATCTTTAAAGGTAAATGCCCACAGTTCTTAATGCATTTAATTTAACATTAGTAGATAATACGAGATTTAACATTACTTTGGAAACGTAAAAATTAAAAATGAAAAGTGAAAGAAAAAAAAATTAAGGCGTGGGATGAAATAACTTTTGAAAAACGAGTAAAAAAAATGAAACGACTACATCACGCCTTTTATGACTAGTTATGAATTTAAAATATATAGGGTAACAACGATGCTTTTTAGTATCCATCAACATTTTTATGAATTTGTTATTTTAATTTGACGGCAAGAAGAGTTAATTTGTAAGTTTTGTTTCCATTATACAATACGTTTAACTATTAAAACGCATAATTTAAAAAAACAAATTAGAGAACTCGTTTGCAAACATTTTAGACCACAATAGGTTTCGCAATTCCCTTTGTATAGCTTAAGTTCTATACTTGAACTCCACACGTTTTTATTGCGGATTGTTGACAAATATACCGCATTACTATTGCAAAACATCAAACATTTTCTAGACATTTATCTTGAAATCAAAAAAATCAAAAATATTTTAGCATTTCCTTAGATCCTCAGCGACAGAGAAATTATGTATCAATATATTTAAAAGACAAGTACTACACTAAAATAATTTCTTAACCTTCCCACCAAAAATTAAAAAAACACGATATATAAGTTAATTGATCTCATTATCATACAAATTATGAAGACCCGCACATCGTTAAAACTTCGACCATATGACTATTTTTACTCTTAACGCATTTATTTGCGAAAATCCATTGCATTTAAATTTTAAAAATTATTTACAATGTGAAAACATCACTAAGCTGATTGCAAAACTTCGAGCAAAAGGTGACGCGAGTAAGCGAATCAAAGTATGGCCTCATTTGGGATATGATCGACAAATAATTTTAAATAAACACTGCGCTTACACAACTTCATATTTGTCTACCATTAGTGAGCGCTCTTGTGTAAATTTCACAAGCGATTTACTTTCGCACTGATGAACCTCTTTGATCTAAAGATAACAGTGCAAATTTCGTTTCTTCTTTTCATAACATTTAGATAAAATACAAGTTTCACTACATATTCAAAATTGTACCTGTATATCGCACAAGGTTTTAGTCGAATAAAATGAAACGTTAACAGGGAAGAAATCGTCAGGCTGACTGGGGATGGAGAATTCTAAACTACCATTAGGGTTCGAGGCATCGATGACAGGTAGCTTCCAATCTAAAACTCCCTTTTTAGCGTCAAAATTATATTCACCGTCGATTTCTCCTACATTAGGTGCGCCAACACCGGTTCTAAATTTGAATAAACTTAAAAAGTAAACAAAGAAAAAACTTTATTGAAGATCACAAGTGACAAACCGGCTAATTAATTGAATGTGTTATTTTCATCTTTAAAATTCAAACACTTATTAAATTTAAAAAAAAAAAAACAGCCCTCCACAAAACTATAAAAAAGGCTTTAAAATTTGGGGGATTATGAATTAATAAAATATATTACTAAATTAGAATTGTTAAATAAATTTAAACAGTCTTTTATAACTAAGAGCCTTTCTATTTCTTTTTTAAATTGGTTATTTACTATTTCAAATATATAATTTATACCCTTTTAGATTCCACAAAATTATACAGACAGCCGTAATATTGTGTTGTTTGTGAATAAGTATAGTGGTATATATTGAGAAAATGTTGATAATAACAAATTCACGTGTTATACATAAATATTAGGACTGTAAAAGACCTCATGACATGTTTATTTTCAGCCATAATGCCAAAAGGAGAAATGTTAATAGATCAGGAAACGTCAAACTGCATCTTTATCAAGTAATAGACACTCAGCTCAACAAATACATTGTGGCAAAGATGTAGTGTTAAGATGTAAAAAATGATGAAGATTATGGATCAAAGTGACATGAATTATATAGATATTTGCTAACTAGATACACAAAAAGACTTCAGACAGCTATAAACATTACAAAAATAAATTAAAAAATCCCTCATACTTTTAATTGTATGACTTTTACTTACTAAACATGTTAAGAACAGATTTAATTAAACCAGTGTTAGAATTCAAGTACAAAATTTTACTGGATTGAATGCCAAAAAAGTCATTACAAAAAGTGCAAACTGCCAAATAAAAAGATTGTTTCTGAATTCTGATTTAAATTTAAAAGATCCAAACTGATTGCTGACAAAGAGGACTTGCCATATTTTTTATTCTGAAACCACGAAGGCTCAACGGTCATGACAAGCAACAAAAAAAAGGAGAAAAAAAAAAAGATCCGCAACAAAATCATAGAAAATGTAAAAATCCAACTTTTGGTTGTTTAGTTCAGATGTTTAAAAAGCTGTCCTGTGTGTAAATAAATTTGCTTGTAACAAAAACAATAAAACAAAACAGGAATTGGTACCTACATCCTACATTGCAATCAAAAAGCCACAACTAACATTTAGCGATTAATATAAAATGATGAAAATTGGGCTAAATTGGATAGTAGCTAAAGTAATAAAAGTAATAATTTGTAAAATTACTTCTACAGAGAAAGCCAACAGTAACTGTTAAAGAGAAATGCAATCAACAGTATTTGTAACCAAAAAGACACAGTAACATAATCAAGTTAGGTATAAAGGCCTTGGTATATGTGAACTGTGCAATGGCTTAACCAACAAGCTTTCAATAAATTACTTGAAAACACACAACCCTTTAATGCCAAAAGCAATCCATATTTCAGCAAGACAGAGCTTCAGCATTCACATTTGATTGAGGTTTAACAAAAAAGTGGTTTACAACAAGATAATCTGATTTCATTAATCCTTGTTTATGGATAAACGTTCAACTGGCAAACTGTATAATTTAATTTTAAAAGAAAAGAAGTCTCTTGTTTCTTTCTTTTTAAATATTGATGCATAAGTAAATTTTATTAAATTTCATTGTAAAAAGTAAAACATACGGAACAGGTACAGATATTGTGACATCATTTAATTCCAATCCTTTTGATTGCAGTTCATATTCAATTGTTACATCACATTCACCATCATTTTGATTAGGCCAACAATTAACTAAAAAAAGGTTACAGATGCATATTTATGATTCTTATTTAAAATTTATGATTCCTCGACTAATTTAGAAAATTAAATCAACAGAAACATGTTTACTTGTAAGAGGAATTTGTTCTTCCTCTTTAGTTTGTAGCCTCCATTTCAAGACACCGATTTCATTATTTAAAGGAAATCCTTTTCCGCCTTGCTTCAACCCAATAACAGCATCTTGTGTAAACAATTTTTTGTCAACATTAGGGTGAGTCTAACGAAGAAAAATTCTGAACCACTTATACATATAAAATTAAATTTGAATAAGTGATATCTTTTTATTTCAAAAGATGATACCTTTATTGATACGTATAATCTTGCAGAAACTTTTGTTTCTGCAAGATTATACGTATCAATAAAGGTATTATACGTATCAATAAAGGTATTTTTATTTTCAAACCTGCATTTGAAAGTCTTTTGAAGAGTTATTGTCCAGTACAATCTCAATTTTAGCTACCGCAGGATCTGTGATACGCAGCATGATTAAACCACGAACCTCCATATTTTGAAGCCCACCATGTCGACCAGCTGTAAGGGATATTTTTTCCTCCAACTTTAAGTGAACACTACAAGACAAAGTTCTTTTCTTTTTTAAAAAATTTTCGTTAAACTTTTGCTTTGAATGAGTAAAATTTACTTTTACAAACTTTGATACCTTGATTGTGGTGTTGTTGCTACAGGTGGAGCCTTTGAAGTTGATTTTATTGATGATGTAGAGCTAACCTCTATTTTTTAAAAACAACACCAAAATAAAACAATATCTTTAAAATATTGGTTCATGCTAAAAAAAACACACACACACAAAAAAAAGAAAACTTTTCTTTTAGGTAATTGAGATAAATAAAGAGATTTCAGCATTTAATTTTTAGAAATATGACTTTTTAAAATATGACTTTTAGAAATATGACTTTTAGAAACAGTTTATTGAGAGCACAAAAAGATAGGCTAAAAAATATGGGATGAATGCTGATTACTTTTATTATTGATATAGGACAGAATTGAGATTTATATTTATTTTATAGAATATAAAATGAAATTGAGATATTTAAAAATCATAAAAAAGCAAATGACTGAAACACCACATACCAGTTCCTTCTTCTCTTAGCCTATCAACAAACATGTCAATATCTTTACTTTTGCCACCTAATTTCATTGCCTTGCCTTTACCAGTTGGTCTAAAAAAAGAGAGCTTTTAAATAATAATCACTGTAATATATATATACATATATACATACATATATATATATATATATGAAGACCACACAGGAATAAACCGCAAAGTCACACTTTTGTAGTTAAGAGTTATTTAAATTTTAAAGTTTGAAACCATCTGCAATAGTAATTATGAAATAAAGAATCCCTGTCATTATTTTTGTTAGGAGATTGTCCAATTCACAGTCTAACTGTACAGAATTATTGCCTAAATCTTTTATACTAATAGCTATAAGAATATTTTGTAAGTAGGGTTATAATGGACTCTGCTTTTTTTTCCGTTGTTTTGAACATTTTACTTTTTTTCCAATGTTAATATTCTTAAATTCAACTGAAGACTTATTAAACTAATTTTGTAAGATAATAAAGTAGCTGTTGGAACAAATTGATCATAGAGCCAGTGGAAAAGCATTCATCAGCTTTTGTTGCCAGTGCTTACTAAGAGATTTTGTGGTCAGAGCAATGCCTAGCCCACTATACCTTACCCCAACTAATTATACCTATCAAAGCTGAGCAGACTCAGTAGAACTTACACAAAGAAAACAACAAAAATTAACAAAACAACAAAAGTACAAAAGGAAAATAGAAAAAAAAAAAAAAAAAATACAAAAAATGCGTTTGCATTATAAGAAATAAAAAACTAATTTTGATTTGCTAAGAAAGGAAACCAAAGAATTAGTTTCTTTTCTTAAATTTTTCTAATTTATTTAATTGTCTGGAAGTTCATCTAGTGGATCATCATTAGTTTCATTATGTTTCAAACTGTCATAAAATTCACATGATGCTAATTATCACATTAATTTTTGTGACTTAGCTTTTTTTTCTTTGTAAACAATGGACTTTGCCTCTTTTTCCATTGGATAAGGTTTTTTTCTTCTCTAACTTTCCTAATTTTTTTTCCCGTTTTTTTACTTGAAAAGTAGTTTAGTACATACTATTTATGACTATATCTAGGGCATAAAATTAAAAAATTACAAAATGTGACTCTGCCATTTTTTCCTGTGCGGTTTATATATATATATATATATATATATATATATATATATATATATATATATATATATATATATATATATATATATATATATATATATATATATATATATATATATATAAATTCAGGATAAACTTCTGCTTGAAATCTAGTTTAATAGACAGTACTACAAACTTTGAACTGAAGGCTGGTTTTGAGGCACTTATTTCTTGAGGTTGTGCTAGGTCACCAATTACTGCTGGAATGTTATCTGTTCGTTGAGGCTGTTGAGTACTAGCATTTCCTCCAGAAAATCCTGACAAGAAATTGCGTCCTTTTCCAGAAGAAATCCGAGCAGCTTGAAGCTCCTTTGCTTTCCTCTTCATTTGTTCTTTGGCCTCAAGTTCCTGAGTCTAAAATACACTGTACTTAATTTAAATTCTGTTTAATTTTTAGTAAAAGATATTTCAAACTTTCTCAAGTAATGCACTCAGTTTACAACAGTGTTGCAGAGAAATATTTAGTGTCAAAGTTAACTATTTACCTCACATAGGTAAACATAACTCACAATTAGCATGGCTCAATTCATCATTGTACATTACTTAGAAGAATTTTATTTTTTAGTCTTTTATGATTAACATGATAAAAAAAAAAGTTAATGCGCTCAGTTCACAAATGCTGCGGAGAAAAACTTAATGTTAAAATTAACAATTTACCACACATGGGTAAATATAACTCACAATTAGCATGGCTCAGTTTATCACTGTGCATACATTTTTTCTGACTGTTAATACAATCATGCATCTGCTATGTATTATTATTCTGGTAAAAACTATACCTTTCTAACAGCCAAAATGACTCTCTCCTCATGACTATCCATTTCAATAAAGGTTCGAATTTGCGCCAAATTAACATTTTCCCTATATCCAAGTGCAACAATTTCATCAAATGCAAAAATAAGATGAAATGAATTTTCTAGTATGTCATTTTCCTCCAAAACTCGACAGTACTCTGGAACCTGAACAATATAATAAACTCTAATTACTTGAATTACAAAAGTATACATGTGAACTAAATAACAGAATTCAATTTAAACTCATTAATAAATCATTATTAATAATAAACAAACAGTATTGCTTGTTTAAAATATAAATTGTATACTTATACAATTTATATTTGCAGTTTATTACAAAATATATCAGTTGATAAATGAATTATTGAAAAAAATTTTGAAAAGATTTTGAAAATTAGCAACTCTTCATGCAAAACCATAACTTCAATTTGGTGATTCAATTTTTTATGTTGATTTTTTATTTCTGCCATTTTTAAAAAAGTTTTCATTATTAGACAAAAAAAAGTTTTCTGTTCTCACTGCAACACAATTATACACTGATTAATTTGAACTTTTTAGAGTTTGTTTGAGAGTGACTAATAAACAAAGAATTATTACCACTCTAGAAAATAATCGAAGAGTTTCCAAATCTTCTAAAATATTACTAGCTTTTGTTGTAATAAGTAGCATAAAGAGCTTGTCTAATGGTTGGTAAACATATCTCACACTCTCAGTTTCAACAAAAGTGTGTTGCTGTTCTGTATTCATTAACTTAGGAAATGCAGAGAGAAGTCCCTCAATTCGTGAACGAGACATTTCCACAAATTGTCGTGATAGCAAAGCTAAGGTGAAAATAGAGAATTATAAAATCCAATAACTGGTAGGGTAATATAAGTGTAATAAATTTTATGTATATTACAAAAGTATAAAAAAATTTGACTGATTTTATACAATAAAAGAAACAAAACCTTTTCCAGTTTTAGTACAAATAGCAGCTGCCAAGAGAACCTGAATAATAAATGCCAATCAGAAATTTTAATAAAAAGGATTATAAGAAAGCTTTTCCTTAAGCATAAAATTGTTTCTCATTCTAAACATAAATCTCCTTAAAATGTCCTTGTTAAATATTACCATTGATGCTTGTGAATAAAGCAATATTGATATTTTGTTGTGTTGATTTTTTTTTTCATGCATTGAGCATATTGTAAATTATATTGAATGAATAGTTTAAAATATGTTTTCTAGATGATTAGTTTTTTAAATGATAAGAAATGCTTAATTCTGGACATGCATACCTTTATAAAACTCAAATGTCAAAATGAGGAAAAAAAATTAAAAAATTAAAAATTTTTTTAACTATTGAGGTTGAAACTTCATTAAAATTAAAAAAAAAGCATTAAAAATTTAGGAAAAAATTTTCCTATAGAGAGTTCGTATAAACATGATTTTTATGTATAATAGTATCTAAGTGTTAAAAATTAAACAGATTTTGCTGGAAGAGTTAAATACCTTATTGGTAACCAATTTAAATGGAAATATTAGATTTTATTCTCAGAAATCAAAGTAATTAATATATGCTTACTTATTTTTTTAATTTCATTTGCACTTGGTTATTATACAGAATAATACGCTACTTTTTCACAATGTTCCTTTCTACTTTTGAAAACTCTATATATGTTAGCAGTTACAGCAATCTCTATATATGTTAGCAGTTACAGCAATCAAAATTTGAAAAATTATTTCAATTTTTAAAATTTTCAAGAAAAACAGACGACGTAAACATTGAAAATTGTCCATGCAAAAAAAGTTAGAATATCAAGGTTTAAACTTTGACAATTGTAGCATTACTTGCTAATAGTACTGTACTTACGAACTTGATAAATATCTATAAAAGTTTAATACTTTGTATTATTAATGTAAAAAATTCCATTAAAAAAGGAAAGATAAATTATATCAGTTATTCAAACAGGGAAGGGTACTTTGCCTACCATTTTTGCGGCCGTTGGCCTCGAAAAACCACTTTAAAATTCAAATGTGCTATTTCATGCACTAAATATTTACTAATTTTAGATTTTAGATCACATCATTCAAACCATGTTGATCAACATAGTTGGGTTCACGAACCTCCGCCACGTTTACAAAATAGGGCATAACTATTATGTCAAGAAGAACAAATTCTTAAACTGGTGCCTAGTTTCCTTAAAATTTATGTAATGCGGCAATAAAATTAATGCCGTACGTTCTCCGCCAAGAAATAATACTCAAGAAATGGCGACTAGCACGAGGGTTCAAGAAAATAATCAAGTTGGAAGCGCAGAGGTGTACTTTGCAAAAAAGTTAGCAAATAATGACAAGAAAGTTAGGGATAAAGCCTTTGTTAAACTAAAGTTGTGGCTGATTTCAAAAGTTAAAACAAACGATGGTATGAATATTTGAGTCTTTAAAGCAAACAAAAAATTATATGAATTTTTATTACTATTATTATTAAAATAATAATTATAAAGCCTTACCTAGCTTTTGTTATTACTATAATAATAATTATTATTGTGATTATTATTAGTATTATTTTTGTTATAATAATAATAATAATGATAATAATAATAATAATAATAATAATAATAATAATAA
>QPEY01000108.1:364700-382025 GCA_014706445.1 Hydra viridissima
TATCTGATGACGATTTGCTAAGTAAATGTTTACATGGTCAAACCCAAAATTCAAATGAAGCATTTCATTCAATTTTATGGACTCGATGTCCTAAAAACATTTTTGTAAGTAGAAGAACATTTGAACTTTGTATAAACTCTGCAATAGTTCATTATAATGACGGTGGAGATGGGGTAAAATCTGTTTTAAGTCACTTCGGATTGTTAGGATCATTGACTATTCCAAAACTGATTTTAAAGGACCAAAAGCGAATTGTAAACAAGCGTCGTAAATCAACTTCAATATGCAAAAGGCAAAGAAAAAAACTTAGATCTCTTCATAAAGGATACTTAGATACTGAAAAAACTGATTCATATAGCACTGGTAGCTTTTAAGGAGTGTTTTTAGACGTAATTTTTTGATTTTAAATTTTTGACTCGATTTTTCTCATTTTGAGATTTTTAGTTTTTTTTTAAATTTTAAAACATGATATCTCCAGTTTAAAGTAAGCAATTAAGCTGAAATTTTCAGGATATGTTCTTCATACATGTAGAATTCATTTGTCATAAGATTTTTAAAATTTCTTTTTTTGGGGCGCTACAATGTGGTTTTATCTGCCAGAGTTTTTTTATAAAAATATATATTCAAGTTTAAAAGTCAATATAATCTGAACTAGGAAGGCAAATTTAAAAATCCTATGACAAATGAATTTTATACATATGTAGAACTACCATACCAAATTTGAAGTTTTGATTTATTGTCGTTTTTGAGAAATTGTGTTTTGAAGTTTTCGTTTTTTTCACACTTTTTAATATAATTTCGAGGCAAGCGAGGCACTTTTTTATATATTTTATTGATTTTATGTTTAATTTCATAATTATTGTTAACAACTGATTAGTTTTATTGTAAATATAACTTTAATACTTGAAAAAATTTTTTCATAGGCCTACCACCTTAAGTTTCTCCTTGAAAATGATGTTAAAAAGAAAAAAGAACTATTTCAGTAAATATTTACATTATTTACTGGTGATGGAGAAAATAATAGTTATTTTATAATGATGAAAGATATACACCTACAAAAAAATGTTGTCAAGAATATTAAAAATTGATCTTTTTCTTTTCTCAAGTTGTTTCATGAAGATGAGTTTAATGTCGAGAAATGGGGAAATGTTTTTGACTTTGTTGACTAGAGACTAACTTTTCTCTCACTAAAATCCAAAACATCTTTACTTGTCTTTTTTACATCTATCATTTCCTCAAGCAAAAATAACTTCATAATTGCTTTTTTAGGGCTTCATCAAGTATTCCTGCTTATTTTTGCCTGAAGATAGGAGAGAAATAAAATTTGTGTCATTGCTGATCGGTAATTTATGTAGACTATCTTCAAGTCTGCACAAATTACAAACCATTAATGATATAAATTTTTAGCAAAATAAAATTTATTAATTGTTCTCACAGTTTCTCTTAAATGGTGATATTCAAAATAGTAGACTTTAAGAGTTTTGAAATCAGCAATATGACTGAATGACTCAAGCTTGCTCAACTTGCATAATGGTGAACTGTGTCCTGTTGATTAAGAGCATCAATATTACTGATAAGAAAAAGTATTACCAGTGTATATAATGATGTGTTTTTTATTGTGTTATTTTTTAGAATTGTGTCAGAATACAGTACTTTTATCACAGAATTCTTTCTTGAGCAAAAGGTGTTTTTTTGTTTTTTTTTGTTTTTATTTTTATAATTTCTTTTTTAAGCAAAAGGTGTTGTTTTTTTTTTTGTTTAAATTTTTATAATTTTTTTTTTTTTTTTTTTTTTGTAAAGAAATGTAATTACTTTTTATTTTTATTATTTATGCTATAACATTTCATAGTACATTTCATTTTCAGTATCCAGATGGGTTGAAAATCTATTTAACAGAAAATACTTTTCCAGAACTTTCTTTTCTAATGGAAGACAATAACAAGGTACTGTGGGCTCCAAGTTACTTTACGAATTTTAGTTTTCATGTGTGCTAATCTTTGTAAAAATAATAAATTTTTGTAAAAATGTTGTTTATGATGTATAATTTATTAATTTTTCTTAAAGTTTTCCTAAGTTATAATAGTTTTAAATTTTAGCATTTTTTTAGTTAAAGCATGTGAAGAAAACATTTGATCATACTATCTATTAAAACTTTTTGCAGATACCTAAAGAAGATGCCATGCTGTTAATTCTGGAACCATTTTTATCTGGTGCTGCTTATACCTTAAGGTATTTTTTTTATATCTATATTTTCTCCCATTCAAAAGCTTAAAGTAAATAATCTTATTTTCAATGAATAAAAAATATGTATATTTTTAAATGTTTCCTAATTGTCATTTTAGTAATTCAGTTTTAAATGTGGTTAAAAATGAAGTGCTAGAGAAGATCACAAAGAATGAACTCGTTAAAGATCTTAAAGTACAATTTACATTTTCACTCTTCTGTATTCTTCTGCATTCTATTTCTGTATTTGTATTTCTATATGGTGCTAAATTTATGTATTAGAGGGAGTGCAACTTTCTCACAATTTTTCTTCTTTTCAAGAACAATCCTACATGTGTCACAAATAACTTCTCTCTCTTTTTTTTTTTTTTTACATTTTTTCTTCTTTTTTTGTTTTGTTTATTATTCAAGATACCGTTGAAATTGTTGGCTAATCGTCTTAATATTTTGGGAAGTGCAAAAGAAGTCAAGACAAAGAACAGAAAGATTTTATATCTATATGCTAAGAAGTGAGATGTTTTTTTTAAACAAATTAAAGAGTATTTCTTTAGTGGCTATAAGTTGTAAAAATTGTAACATGCGATGTAAAGCTATATTTAATATTTTATTTAAAGGTTCAACGAAAGAGATGACTTTGAAGGTTTGAACAGTTTCATGATTTATAGCTGTTGTTTTGTTTTTTATTGCCATCTAAAGATGGTAACATCTTAAATATCATTGTAATAACAGTAATAAAATTTTAATTCGTTTTTCAGTTAATAAAAAGGATGCGATAAAAAATAAAAGGAAGAAGAAGATAAAGACTCTGGAGTCTGTTAATAAGAAGAAAAAAACTTCAGAAACTGAAACGTCAAGTGAGGTCGATTTACGAAATATGAAAAAGAAAAAAAAGAAAAAGAAGATGCATAGCATTGAAACTTCAAACATTGAATTAAATAATAATTTAACTGTTTTAAATGAAAAAAATTCTCTTGAAAAAACTGCAGACCAGACTATCAACCAAAACATTAGCGATTCTGCTGAAACAGTTAAAGACAGTATTATCCAGAATGCCTTCGCAAAAGTTGCAAATTGCAATTCTCCGAACATTAGTAGTCCTGCTCTGCAAATAGATTCTGATATCAAATCTTCTATAAGTTGTAATTTAACCTGTCACTCAGACGATACAGTTAAGCAAAAACTAGATTTTACACTTTTGTCAACTGAGAATGTTGCATTAGAAAATTCTTCTGAAACTCCTTCGAAAATTAGGAACACATCAAATGTAAAAGCTGAAATAAAAGCAGATGTACCGGAAGAACAGGTGTTCCATGTATCTGATCAGCCGTTTGAAAAAGTTGAAGAAACCACAGAAAAACTGACCATAAATGTTAATTCCACAGAGACAAAAATAACCCCAGACAAGAAAAAACGAAGAAGTTTACGAAAAAAAACTAATGATAAAGACTCGCCGAAGCCGCTGGTTACATTCATAAAAACACCTGCTCCAAAAGCTTTTGTTAATAGCAGGCAAATGCGAACTGTACCTGGAAAGGTTAAAAAAGAAGCGGCAAATATAAATACGGTTTTTGCTTTATTTAGCTTCTCTTATTAGCTCTCCAAAATTAATTTAGTTTGCATTTTTTAATTTTTTTTTTTTTTTCCTTTAGACTGATTTCACAACTCCTCAACCCGAGAAAAGAAGAGTTCGTATAGAGTTATCAAAAAATATGGCTGTAGGTATGTTAAAAGGGCTCCAAATATGTGTGGGAGTATGTAATCTTTCAAATTTATTTTTTTGCATAGTTTTATGTTTTATTTTTTGCATAGTTTTATGTTTTTATGTCGAAAGTTTATATTTCATATCTAAAATATATATATATATATATAAATGTAGGTCACAAAGAGTTGAAAATTAGTCCTCTGCCAGCCTTTAATCCCGCCCTCCAACCAAACAAAAGTGCAATGAAAGTTTACTCGACGAGATCTCGAGCTAAAGCTTCAGACTTTATGTAAAATCAGTGTATGTAGTATTGAATTAAAGATTCTATATAGATGCGTATACAACATTTGTGTGTCATTAACCTGTTAACAAGTAGCGATAAAAAGTAATCTCTTTCGGTCCAACTAAAGATTTGAATTTTGATTTTTTCCTTTGTCTACTGAAAGTGGTACTTCGAAATAGTTTAATGCTTTTTATTTATATTCTGAAGTTAATCTTTAATTCACGCAAGAAGAGTTTAAGACGGATTGAAGATTGTATCAAATTCGTGCGCATGTAAATTTAGTAGCATATTTCAGTCGTAAATTTATCACTCTGGTACCTTGCGATGTTAAGTAGAAAAACCAATGATGGGATCAACTTGAAAAACTTGAAAAACTTGAAAAACTTGAAGGTAAAATTGTGTTTCAAGAAAAAAAAAACTTTTATTTCTTTGAGATCTTTATAAATCTTTATATATCTTTATATATCTTTATATATCTTTATAAATCTTTATATATCTTTATAAATCTTTACATATCTTTATATATCTTTATAAATCTTTATAAATCTTTATATATCTTTATATATCTTTATTTTCTCGTTGCGTTACCTTGGACAAAAATTGGGATTTCGAACTTTAACTCCGTTTTGCATTTAGATATGCTTCGGAATTTTTCCGTTGATTTATATGAGCGCTGCTTTGGGTGAATAATTCTAGTGGTTCTTACGCGATACGTCTTCAACATCTTCAGCATTATCTATTTTTCTTTAGGAAACTTTTAGTTAACGTATCATTAAAATACTTAACTAACAATAATTTTTAACCTGGACTGCCCTACAATCTTCGCTGAGTTTCTTTGAAGGAACCTCTTTCTGAGCTTGGTATAAAAGTATTATCAATTGTACAAATAATTTTTCACTAGCAGTGCACCCGATAAGTTTTTCATACCCAGCGGGTATAACTGATACATAAAATGTTTTCTGGCCGGATATCAGGTCATTCAAAGTGCATTTTCATAGTATCATGATAGCTTTAACTATTGACCTCATTACCAAGTAGAAGGTTTTACTTGGCAATAGTTAAAATTATCGTGATACTATGGCAATGCACTTCGAACGATTTGTCTTTCTCGAACAAGATTTTTTCAGACTGTTTGAAATATCTTAGGAAGACCTGAAATATGCAACCTAAAATTGCCAACTGGAGTTTTCCAAATTTACTATCAAGCTCGGAAATCTTAAATTTTTTTTTATATTTCTTTTCAGTTTTTTGGTAGATGCAAGTATCTCTGTCCACATAACTATTGCAGCACTAACTTCAAAAGGTTGTGGATCATTAAAGATAATTAATAAAATACGATAGCTAACAACACAAAAACATCAGTTTTGACTGATGATTTTGTGTTGTTAGCTATCGCATTTTATTAATTATCTTTAATGATCCACAACCTTTCAGGAGAAATAAGTTTTTTCCACCAAAAGTCATTTCTTTTTGATATTTGCCCACTACAGATTGGTTAATGCTTCTATCTGTATCTCAATGAACAACCAAACAAGTAAAAATCCCATGTAGCTGAAGAAGTAATGTCAAAGTAGTGATCGTTTGGAAGGCAATCTTTATAAATATTGGATCGGTACATAAAAAAAAAACTCATCGTAGCTCTTTATTGCGACTTTTAGGGTTTTTTTTTTATAGCCGCGGAAGAGGATGAATGCTTAACAACGAAAATGTTGGCTAAAGACTAATTTGGCCATCGTTCGTCGTCTCAAAAGCTCGAAAAAGTATGGAAAATGATTATACGTTTACTGCAACGAAATGAGGAAACTCTGTTCCTGAAGAATATCAGCACTGAGGATGAGTTGTGGCTTCTCTTTAAAAAACGTCAAAAGAAAGAAGGTTTGTATTTCGCCAGGTGTTTCACCTGTAGGAAAACCGAAAGCTGCCCACTGTAAGATGACAACGTGGTGCGTTTGGTGGGTCAGAACCGGAATCATCTATTAGGAAATCATATGGAATTTGTTATTGGTGGAATGACAATTTTGAGCGTCAACAATGATGGATTCAAGACAAAAATGGCAAATCGACGTCCATCATGCTCAACTTGAACGTGTTGACAATCGTCACAAAAAAACCACGCAAAAAGAAAGATAGTCTTCTAACGCGATAATACGCGTCCTCATTTTGAGCGTCTTGTCCTCGAACCTATCGCCATTAAAGGCTGAATACTGCTTCCTCATCGCAATTATAAAGTGGGTTGTCTTTAAGTACAGAAACTTCGTCCGTGTAATGAACTGGCTGCTAAGTAAATGAAAACAAATAATTGAAGTAGATGGTGAATGGTGAATATATTCCGGATTCATTTAAATCATTTAAAGATCCTTTTGTTAATCTTGTTATTATTTTTGTAAAATATGACCTGTTGCAAATAAAACCGTAATAAATATACAGCTACCCAATAGAACTTTCCCGCTGATATCTTTAAAAAAAATCTAAGTTTTCACAAAAAGCGCCGTATGAATGAGAGACAAAAATCTATTCAACCTAACGGCCTATTTAAATAGGCTAACTTAAATGCCCCCCCCCCCTTACCTTATGGACAGTCAGTAAAAGTTATTAACAATGTTTTTAAAATGCAGAAAGCCAAACCGTTTAACGTTACAATATACCGAAGGATAGAGAAGAAAAATACACACTATCCTTATCTGATTAGTAGAGACAAATCTATTATGAATCTGTTAATGAGTCAGTTGATTTATCAGTGCATAAATATATTTTTTGTTTCTTAAAAGATAAAAACTAAGGAAGTCTTGTATTTAGTTTTTTTCGACGATTTCGGGCACTAATTTTGTACGAGATGAATAAGAAAACAGTAAATAGTTTAAATACTGAGTGACACGCAGAAGTCATGTTTAAAAGCACGTGGGGCACCTCAGTATGCAAGCACGTGAGACAAACACTTAAGAATGTGAGCACCTAAGCACATTAAGCGCGCGCTGGATGTTTTGAAAAAAATATTGATCAGATTTTTTTTTCGATCTTTTATTATGATAATTTTTTTTTTAATTTGATAATTATTGGAATGTGATCCGATTTGTTCATTTTTCTTTCATCGCGAAAAGTTTTGTTGGAAAGTTATTATTTCCCATATTTTATCTACATAAAACATTTCCTTTATTTGAAATCTTCTCCTATCGCGTTTTGGTTTTTACCTCGCTAAAAGCATCGTTTGTTTAGGAAATCTACTTCAAAACGATATCTAAGACCCATCTCTTTTGGACTGTTGATATTACAAAGTATATATTTTTTGGTGTCCTCGTAATAATCGGGATTCTATTCTTAAATAGAATCTCTTTAATTCAATATTTTACAAAATAATTCAATAGTAAGTTGTTTTATATTCGAAATATTATACTTTATTACATGATAAAAATGTTTGTTTTTTTATTTAAAACTCTTTTATTCATTGCTTGTTCATTAAATTGATTACTGCTTATATAACTATACATATAATATTGTTATATATATTATACCATTAATATATATTATCATAAAAATTATACATTTGTGGGTCGAATCTATTATTAAATTTAACAACACTTGATAAAAATTAGATAATAATTAGTAAATGTTCTGAGGTCGAAATTATTAAAGAAGACTATTAAATGATGTTTTAACAAAAGTTGCTCCAGCGAAATCGAATTCGATAATTGCGCTGTTTTTTATCGAGATTTAATGAATATAAACTTGTTTTCAATTACAGGCATTCATTTATTGTATTGCTTCAAATGTTGTCTAATGTCGTTGTTGATTTGTGATCGATAGGAAAAAAAACATTCGCTTGATATTTAAAGGTAGGTTATTGCGGTGAAACAAGTACCCTTCCAAACTGCGTTAATCGATTACAGCCTTTTGTATGGCAAAGGAAGATTGCTTAAAAGTTTGTTCAGAAATATTTCACAAACATTCAAGCAGAATAAGAAAAAACATTAAAATGAACATTACGCCAGGGAATTTAAAAATTAAAACCATCGCATTTGTGTTTTCTTAAAAACAATATTATCTTTTTGAAAACGTTGCAAATATGTTTGGATAATATACGTTGAATGACCATGTGCTTTTCAACTTCTGTATGAAAATACAAGCAAACGAAATTCATTTGTACAATTTTATTGCTGTGCATTATTTATTTGATAATTGTCAAACAATAGTTAATATTAAATGATAGCATACCAAAAAGGAATATAGAATAATTTTCCTTTAAAATATAAACACGGACAAAAATATTAATAACTTAAGTTATTAAGCAAGTTCCGGTCTGACCGTACAGTTGAACTAAGCAAATGCTTTTATGCAATTATCTAGGAACTTGGAGTTGTTCTGTGATTTATAAAACTAGATAGAAAAGCTATTTGTATTCAAATTAAAAAATGTCAGCTTTTTATGGAGATTTCATAAAAAAAATAAAGTCTGTGATTAAAATTCACAACATTGTAATCTTCATTCCTACTTATTTTTCTAATGTATACTCAAAGCTTTGTTTGAGAATATCGGCTTTAAAAATATTTCCTTTACAAACAATCCAGTATATGTTTTTTTTGAATTATATCAAATAAAATAAACATTTTTCTTGGGTGAACATACCAAAATACTTTAGCTCCATGTTGAAAAATAGCTTTTTTGTTTTTTAATAGCTCATATTTATAATAAATGTTTTCTTTTTGTATTTGCCACTGAGGTTTTTTAATCAAAGTCGAAACTGTGAGTAAATATTGAATTTAAAGGTTTTAGGATCTTACGAGCATTTTGCTAAAGTTTTAAAACCGGTAAAAACCAGTCTGATAGTCACGTGATATTGTAAAAATGTGTTGAAAAGATTTTTAAAATAAGTTATTGTCTTATCAAACTTCAAGACTTGCACATCATTACAGCCATAAAAAAATCTCTTTTTTTAAAAAAAAAAAAAACTAAGCAAGAAAAATGTCTGCAATCCGACAAAACTTTCACGAGGAGTGCGAAGCTGCTATTAACAAGCAAATTAATATGGAGTTATACGCAAGCTACGTGTATCTGTCCATGGTAAGTAATTTAAAAGTTTTTTTTTTTTTTTGAAAAAATATCAAGCAAATACAAAATAGTACCTAACCATTAAAAACGATAAAATATTCGTCTTAATTGATCTCTACATTAATTTATATTTGCTGGCAGGGTGAGTTCGTGTGAGGTGAAATTCGTTAACTTTTGACGAAACCAGAAATTATTCATGTTCAACAACTAAAATTTTTTTTTTTGAAATTTAAAAGATTTTTAGCGGATTTAAAACCTCAAAATTGAATTTTTGTTGAATTTTTGAAAATGAATTTGCACTTCTTTGCTTAAGAAATTATTTATAAAGTCTATGTAAAAAAATCATTTGGTTGCCAGAAAAACTGATGGTCAATTGGCATTAAGAAAAACTTATGATTAATTGGCGTTCAAGATTACTGAAATGAGAGAGTTATTTTGTAACGTTTTTTTATGTTTTATTTAAAAATTAAGTCTTAATTTTTATCAAACACTTTCTTTTTTAAATGTATTTCTTATTTTATTTCTTGTTATGTTTATAGGCTTACCATTTTAATCGTGATGATGTCGCACTTGAAGGGTATTTCAATTTTTTCAAAAACCAATCAGATGAAGAGCGTGATCACGCACAGAAGGTATTTATAGGAGTTTCAACTTCTATAACATTTAAAGTTTGTAAAAAGGTCAAAATATGTAATTATCTAGCTGCAGGCTATAAACTGAACTATGTGAATCTTATACGTAAAAACGACCATAATCAAAAACCTGGACTGCGTAAAATGATATACTTTAAGCTTACGTAACTTAATTTTTAACTTACAGATTACTAGTTTCCAGGTCCAAGTTAGTTTTGCGGAGTGACATCAAAATCTATTTTCTATTTTTTTAGTAAGGAAAAAAAAATTCAAAAGTTTTAAAAATGTGCTGATGGTTTGAAAAAAATACAAGAAAGGGAATATGTGAATTTTATGAATTTTACTCGTTTCTTGTTTAGAATGAATACCATCTTTTTTTATATCGGATAACTTTTAAGAAAGATAAATTAAGGGGATTCAATTTAAAAGTGTAAAAAATTTTTTCTTTGTTTTGCAGCTACTAACGAATAGTTAAGTTCAATTACTCTTTTAGTTAATGGAATACCAAAACAAACGTGGTGGTAGAATTGTGTTGCATGGTGTAACAGCTCCTCCGAGCGAATGGAGTACTCCCATTTCAGCATTAGAAGACGCTCTTGAATTGGAGAAAAAAGTCAACGAATCTTTGCTGGCATTAAATTCAGTTAGCACTAAACACGACGACCCGCATTTATCCGATTATATAACCTCTCATTTTTTGACAGAGCAAGTTGAATCGGCAAGCGAAATTTCAAAACTGGTTACAAATGCAAAGAGATGCGGTGATGGGCTTGGCACCTACATTTTTGATAAGCAAACCATGTCAAGCATGAAGTAGATATTTCCCTGGAATTGCTCCATAAAATTTTACTTTATTTATTTAACCGAGTTTTAAAAAAAATATATAGCATTATATTACCAAGATTAGTTACCATAAGTGTTACCAACATTAGTTATATTAGTAAAAAAAAATTTAGTTCTTGATAATAAAAAAAGTTATATGTTTAGTTTTTTAGCCGTGGTGAGATTAAATGGCCCCGGGGCCTAGTCAGGACTAATCGCTCCTACCAACAACCTCCTCTTTCCTATCGTTGTTAGTATGGTAGGACGGGGCTAGTTGAGCACTTTTTACTAAATCTAATGATCTCTTGAACAGTGCGTCGGATTTACATAGTTTTTTCACTATTAGAAAGAAAATTTTGTCTGCTAAAAATTGCTTAAGAAAAAAAAAGCGTTTTTAGATTTGTTTGAGAAAATATTCCCTAAAGTTTACCGAGCTGCTCAACCGCTGCCCCAGCGGGGGGTAAGTTGCGCAGCTGTGTAGGGTAAGTTAAAAGTAAAGTCAGCAAGTTAAAATTTTTATTTCTGAACTTTTGACTTATATTGATTTTATTGACTAAGTAATATTTGAGTAAAAATATTTTTAAAAGAAGCAAAAATTTTATAGTTTTAAATCACATTTACATATTTTTTTTAAAAAAAAAGGGTTTCAGATATTTTTTAAAAAAAAAGGGTTTCAGATATTTTTTTAAAAAAAAGGGTTTCAGATATTTTTTTAAAAAAACTCTTAACAATTTAAAATAATAATTTTTTTAAAAAAACTCTTAACAATTTAAAATAATATCTGTTTTTAATAATGATTAATTTAAAAGCGTTTATGAATCTTAAAATGTTTACCCAAAGAAATTTGTTTCTCGTATCCGATAATGCCGTTTTATTAATTAATTTTATTAATTAACTTTATTAATTTTTTTCAAAACTTACCCCGACTAGACTTACCCCGAAAAGAGCTATAATACTTAGGGAAAAATGGCTAAGTATAACCGAAAGTCAAATAAATGGGTAAAATATCAACACTTAAGTGTTGCCAGATAAATATTTTTCTAAGAATCTTAGAGAAAAATAGCAAAGAAATTTTTTTTTTTCTTTTTTGGTCCAAAGTCAAAAAAGTGCCCGTGCATCTCACTTGACCACGGTCCAACAACCATTTTATGCGCATTGTATTACCATTATATATACCTATCTTTCATTCATTAGATGTTTTATCATTTGATGCGTAGTTTTTGAGATATTTTAGTTGCCCAACTTACCCCCATGCTCAACTAGCCTTGCCCTACCCTATTATTAGTCAGGAAATTATAGCGTTTATTTTTTAATTCACAAACTGAATACTTTTTGTCGCTCGGAAAAAAAATCGTTTTTGTAGAAGACGTTACCACATTTGATGCTATTAGTTATAACTGAAGCTTCGTCATCAAAAATTATTGTAGTACCAGACTCATTCAAATTATATTGAAATAAATATCATCGTGATTCGCTCTTATAGAAGCAGGCAAAGTTGAATTTGTTTTGTTACCGGCAGAGGTTTTTTTATGAAATCCATTTTTTAAAATACCTTTTATAAATTCTAAATCTTTTATTAACTTACTTTATACATTAAGAGGCTAAAAAACAGATATTTGTTTATTAAAGATCAACTATTTAAATAGTTCATCTTTAGAACCTCTTTTTAAAAACATTACCTTTTTTTTTTTTTTTTTTTCAATCCAATTAAGTCTATTAAGCTGATATTCCAATGGTAAACTAAAGATAAAATATTTATTTCTGAAAATAATAATAAAATAAACAACCTATGATCTGGAAATTAGATTTTTCCATTTATTCTAAAATGACAACCGAGACTACTAGTAGTGATGGCGCCTATGTAAAATGAGTCATAAAGTATGCAGAGGTCTTACATACATACATACATACATACATACATACATACATACATACATACATACATACATACATACATACATACATACATACATACATACATACATACATACATACATACATACATACATACATACATATATACATACATACATACATATATACATTGCTACTTTATTGCTTAAAACAAAAAGTAAAATCTGGTTATAAACTTTTAATCAAACTAAAAAAAGTTTTAAGAAAGATTTTTCAAACAGTTATTACTCTAAAAATGATACTTTGCACAGCCATTCCTGAGCAATAGCTAATTGTATCAATCAGTACTCGAGAGAAGTAGCAAACAGAATGGCTGTTAAATGCAAGGGCAAAAAAATGAGTGCAGCTTGGTGTTAATTTAGAAAAATTTATACACAAAAGTGAAGCTAAAAAAGGTTCAAAATCTTTTAAAGATACAANTACATACATACATACATACATACATACATACATACATACATACAGAGAATGCTAAAGTGAATTTCCTCTGTATCACCACCTTTTAATTGATTTCGATCATTCCAGATAATTTTGTTATTTATTTGTTACTTATTATTTTTATGATGGTGGTTGCTACATTATTTGTACTATTTCTACTATGGACCGCACCTACTTTTTTAATGTAGAAACTAAGGTACAAAATAACAACGCACAATGCCTCAAAAAAGCAAAGAAATGGCAATGAACCCCAAACAACTTTTTTATTATATTTTATAGCTAAAAAAAATTAAAAAATTTAAAATTATTTTCAATGAAAACTGAAAAGCGATATTTTTACTTAAATTTAATTTTGTAATTTAAATAAAAGCTATTGTTTACTTTTAAGATAATTTTTTGATTCAAATAAAATAGAACACATATATTTTTGGTTTAAATTCAGCTAAAAAAAACATTTCGCTGAGTTTATAGGAAAAAGACCGCAGGTGAGCGCAACAGTCCACTTTCTTACTTTACATTGATTCACATATTATGTTACTATTGGTTTGACAAACACCTCATTTGATTTGCTATAAAAATATCAATATTTAATCGAGTAATTCTACTTGTTTAGCAAAAAATTGAAGTTGTTGAGTAAAGCTTTTTCAAATTTGTATTTAGAACAATAAATAATTATTCGAAATTGACAATAAACATTTTAATAAACTTCTAAAAAGTATATTACGATAAACTATGTTTCTTAAAACAATATTTAATAAATTAAAGCTATACAAGTAATATACTCAAATTGTCACCTGTAGTTTGGAGAGTTATTGAAGAAATACGAATGGTCCATTTTGTTAACAGTATTTTATTAAATTATTACACATGAAAATGGCGGGAAACTTCATTTGGTCAGAAAGATTGATTCAGACCGGATGTAAACCCACAAACTGTTCAGTTTGTAGGTTTACATCCTGTTCAGTTCACACAAACTGTTCAGTTTGTTTATTTACACCCGCTAGAATAAAAATGTAAATCATTATTTTTGATATTTATATTAATTCTACACTGACAACATATAATTTAAAAGTTGAACGTACCTTCTTAACACCTTTAACTCTTATGAATAAAAAAAATTCTACAAATCTATAATTTGACTAGTACACTTTAACCATGCACGTGCATTTGTAAACAAACGAACGCATCGGCGTTTGGCACATACCGTAGTAAAACGTGGAGCGGCGTATCAAAATATGTTGTTGTTGGCCGTCGGCTGTACATGCGGCAGTTAACGCGTTAAAAGACATGCTTGATACTTTTGGATCTGATCATACAAGAAAGTAGTGCATCTTATTCATCATATTGTTTAACCTCCATACTTTTGGTGTGTGTTGAAGCTTAGAATTTCTCATTTGTTTATTCAAACTCTTCAGTGCATCTTCTGAATATACCCCAATTTTAAAAATTAGTGAAAATTTTAATGAAAATTTCAAATTTATGAAAGAGCTATGCAGTAAGTACCATTTATCTGATGTGTAACTAAATCACTTTCTTTCTTGAATCAACAGATAAAACCCCATCCTCAATTTTTTTGTCTCATTCTTTTTAGTTTCTATTTTATGACTCAAATGAAGGATAAACTCCATATACTTTAACCAGCAGTTCACACCTGAAATTCTAAGTGTCAAGGACTCATTATCTGTTTTTGCTTTTATCTAAATTAATATTGATAACTTTGTTAGATTTTTTATTAGGGTGGTGTGAAAAGTATAGGAAAAAATATTTTTGCAAAAATTAGTCTTATAATAGTCATAAAAAGTTGTGACTAGGTGATTTGAACTTGTAAGTAAAAAATTGAGCTCATTGCATCACATTTTGAGGTGCCCCAAAAGGATTGAAGATTAATGTATTATAGGCGTGTTAGTCAATAAACAGCGATTTACACTATAATAGTATTTTTATACCATTCAGCACCACAATTACTACAGTAATTTCTACCACACCAAATTAATAATAACCAAATCATAAACAGTGATGTGGTTAGTGTGACTGTTAGGTACAAAGATTTATTGTTGCTCTTAATGTCAGTATTATCGACAACTAATCATAACAGTAGTCTTTCTTATTGTAAAAAGTGTTCATTTATTCTCGTGATGCAATTCTGTTCTTGATGAATCCATTACAAGCTCTATCACTACACACTGATTGTGTTGCTTCTGAAACGAGTTTCACATGTCTCTCCATAGCCTGAGTGTGACATGATACGTTGATAAGTGGCAACAAAGCACCATTGGTTTTAAATATTCGACCTAATATTTCATTTGTCGGAATCTGTGACAATAGAGATGGTTCGGTTACATCATTATCAACCCAGCTGATGAGTTCAGTATAATTTGCTGCTTCAAAGTTAATCTGTGGGATGACAAACTTTCTAACATCAGTTCTCTGCTGCTGACGAGCTTTTAGATTTTAGAAAATCTAGTAGTAGATTTTCAGGGTGGGTAAAGTAGGCATCCTTTGAATTACAGGTCAATAACTTAATAGTAAGCCAAACATGTTTAGAAACTGGGAGTGTTTTTGATAGCAAACACACAGGAGCATACACTTGCACTATGAATTTGGTCAACAGCTGCAAACTTTGCTCAGGCTTTTTTGTGGAAATATAAAAACGAAGAATTCAATTTGCTGTTATCAGCCGATGTGAGTGAGCCATCTTCCCTGGATTTCGTCTAGCAAGATCTTCAAAGCAATTTCCATTGCTTATACTGTAACACATCTTATACAAATACCTTTGGTCGTTGCTTAAGTTCTGGATTATCACTTCGGGAAGTTCACAACTAAAACTTGCACACGGGCTGAAGCTCACAGTTTGGCAAATCTTACCCTATTGGTCCTGAGAACTGTTTTGGTCCAGATATTCCAACATCGAGATGTTTTATGAGATGATGCAATAATGTCCATTTGCATGAAGCTGGTAGGGGAGCCACTACGAAGATTTTCTCGAGATTTATTTCTTTGAGTCTTATAATTCCACCAGTAGCACCAGTATTTGTGCTAGTACCTTCAAAGCCCACTCCTAATACATTGACCATTTTTACCTTGACCATTTTCTGGCATACCAATTATTTCAGAAATTCTTCTAACAGTGTAGTCTAAAATGCTTGAAGATGCATTTCAGAGTAACATTTTCTGTATATAGTTTTAGCAATCTTCTCCCATAAAGAAACAAAATAAAACACGAAATGCGAAAAAGTTAGGAATCAAAGAAAAAAAAGCGGGGACGTTGGCCTGCTTTTTTTTTTTTTTATCAATATTACATATTTAAATATTACATATTAAATACCTATTGATTTATTTAGCTTAATTCCTATCTAATATGTTTTGAAACTGGCTAAAAAATCTCAATAAAATTAGCGTTTCAAAAAAAACATTCTATCAGTAGCACTTTTTTCCATCACAAACAATTTAACGTGAATCAGAAATGTGCATGCGTAAACGGGGTACGTTAGCCCACATGGCCAACGTGCCTCGTTTGTGCTGGGTCAACCTGCCACATCGCCATATTTAGAGTAAAAAAATTTTTTTTTCTTAACCCATCAACAGATACTGAGTAACATTGTATTTTAAAATAATCCTCAGACTTTAAGCTTTAAACAAGATACTTTCCTATAGCGCTTCTGTCGAAGAATAGTGAACGCAAACACATCAAACAAACTGTTCAAAATATACTTCAGCGTATGCAAAATTGATAAAAAGATACAATACTTCCAACTGTATTCAGACATCTGAGATACTTCTGAGGAATGAGGGGAGGAGTACTGTCAATCTTCCCCTTGATTCCTAGCGCACCGAAGCGCATAGTCAGAGAACAAAAGGGCCATCCAGCCCCTAGGACTAATGTGCCCCGGTCAATCCCTACACAAAAAAAGTAATATACTGACCAAAAAAATCTCTTAGATGGTACAACAAAGTTGCAGTTGAATCATTAATGGGAACATCAGTAGTCAATGCATTAATCGTGTATTAAACTATCTACAGTGGCGTACCGAAGGTGGGGCGGGGGCCCCGTCTGGGAGTAGGCCCCCAAATGTTAATACAACTTATATTTTTTTTACTTCAGCCGGATTTTGTAATAGTCATAATTTTTCTTCTGTAATCATAATTGTTTACAACAAAAATGAACCTGAAAAATGATCATATCTGCTTGCCAAGAAAATAAACATCCACAGAAAACAAGCCAAGATGTAAGAAATTGAAATTACATCTTGGCCAATAAAAACCACCTT
>QPEY01000108.1:388105-503207 GCA_014706445.1 Hydra viridissima
CATTTTAATTAATTAAATCTAAAATTTCTATGTTTAAAAGTTAGTTTAGATTTTAAAAATTATTTCAAAATACTTTGTTTAACCCATTAATAGTAAATAAACAAAAAAATTTAGAGTAAACCAAAATTTACCCTGGCGGTCTCAGGAGTGCACAGTGAAAGACGTAGAATTTACATCAGAAGAACAACAAAAGAAAAAATGATCCCATAGTGTTTAGTGCCGACAATCAAGCATGGTGGTGGGTTAATTATGGTATGCGGATGTTTTTCTTCAGCTGGTGTAGGTAACCTAGTTAAAATTGAGGGTATTATGAAAAAAGAACAATATAAAACAATTCTAGAAAACAGTGCTATACCTTCTGGCTTAAGAACTATTGGTCATGGTTTTGTTTTTATGCAGGACAATAAAGGAACAAGAGGATAATGGTGTCCTCAAAAACATGACCTGGGAGGCACAATCACCAGATTTGAACCCAATAGAGTTACTGTGGGAAGAATTGGACAGAAAGGTCAGACAAAAATGCACAACATCCAAAGAGCACCTGTGGCAGATATTAGAAGAATCCTGGTTATCAATTACACCCGAAATAATAAATTAATTAATAAATAGGATGCCACGGATCGCAAAAAAAGTGATAAAAACTCGTGGGCTATTTTTTGACAAAAAGACAATTTAATAATAATAGTGTTGTTTGTATTTTTTTTATTTCATTTTTTGTCTTTTTTTTTTCTTAAATAATAACTATATGTATCTTTTATAAAATAAATATGATATTTGAACTTTTTTGAAATAATTATGGGAGTTTTAATTAAAAAATTAAACAAAATCCAAGTGTCCGGAAACTTTTGGCCTGCAGTGTATATCTGTACTCACCAAATGGTATGTTCATTTTTATTAGTATGGAATTACCATATTCAATTTGATAATAATCTTTTTTTGGGTCAAGCTTCATAAAATTGGTTGAGCAGTTTGGTAAATTTAGGATTTCTTCAAACATGGGCTTATCAAAGTATTTTTTCTTTAATACTTTTTAAAAATCTCTTAATTTATGTTGCTCTTTTTTGACAAAATAAAGATTTTGTCTAATTCAATAATATTCAGGAATATTTCTCAAAATATAAAAGGTGTTGAATCTGACTTAAATTCTGATGTGATGCTCATGTTCTAGCAAAATTGTTTTCTATGTGATGCTCATGTTCCAGCAAAATTGTTCTAGTGAACAATGACTCCTTTTATGTTTGGGCCTGGACTCCAGTTCTCAATTCTATATTCCCTGTAGATAGTAATTTTTTGAAGAATAAGTAAAATAAGTACTACAAGCTCTTGGGCCAAATTAAGTTGTCTGGATTGACACAATTGCCAAAGATAACTAAGTTAGGAGCTCCTAATATTTATGATTAGATTTTGTTGTAAAAACTGGTTGTAAAAAAATTTCCTAATATTGCAAAGTTATCAGATGATGTCAATAGATGATATGTTAAAAAGATATCAAAGTTGATTGTCTTCAGAAAGTGGCATTATAAAATCAGTCATTTCCATTCAAAGCAGTAATTGGAAGGAGATAAAAGATCTTACATTGAAGTCTTCTTTTTAAATTCATCATTTAATTTAACCAAACTATAAGTGATTATTTGTATCCTTTGAGGTTTGAGAGTTTTTGGGAAACTGTTTGGGAAAGAGTTTTGTTGATCTTTCTTAAAATCTTATTACATCTCACTATTCAAAAAATCATTTTATTTTTACAGAACCAAATCAAATTTTCATTACAGAGCCAAATGGAATTTATTAACTAAGATAAGAGTTAGCTCTGACACACCTTTTGACCAGCTGATTCAGTTGCTGAAGGGCTGTCCATATATTATGTCACATGTTAAAGAGGGGAGGGGGAGGAGTTTGTGTTTTTGTGATGATTTGTTAGGGGGATATAAAATACTGAATTTTAAATTTATAAACTATTGCATAAAACTTTGGAAAAAAATTAAATGCCAGCTATGTATATTTGATGAAAATTTGTTAGGGGGGGAATGTTATAAAATGTTACAAGGGGCGGGGGGGGGAGGAGGAGGGAGGAGGAAGAGTCCAAAATTGTATGACATAATATATGGACAATTCCTAATCTGGAAGTATTGCAATTAATTTCAAGTGTTTTTTGGCTCTGATAGAGAAGTCTCTGGTGGTCCCTGTTTTCCTTAATGGTTAGGTGTCTCCACCTCCTCCTGCTCTAATCCTCAGAATACAGCAGTTTTTAGAGTTTGGCTTAAATGTTAGCTTACCAAACAGATCTGGCTATCAACATCACAAGTTCTAATATGTCAATTTTTGAGGGAGCACAGCTGAAACAGGATGTGCCTAAGCCCTTTAATCCAGGACTACTTCAAATCAATAGCACATCCCAATGAGAAGTATGTTTAAATACTCTTTAAATACTCTCTAATCCCTCAAAGCATCAGCATAAAACTACGTCTTGATTAGATATTAACAACTGCTTTTAGTGGTTTTTGTATGACAGAATTTTCATCATGGTACTTTTTTATTTCAATTAAAAATATTAAAATTTTAAAAATTACAAGTTTCAAAACACAACAGATGCTATTGGCCTTTCCATAATGTTGCTGACAAATAAGTGTTTGTCTTTAGACATCAAGTAATAATCTGGTGACATTAGAAAGTCAGCAAGGAGGTCACCAGCCAACATATGTCATACTTCAAGCACCTGATGGAGAAGGAGGTACTTAAGTTTTTTACTTACAATAATTGCTGTCTAAGAAATGTCTATTCACAAGAAAAAGTGCTTTCTGAAAAATCTCTTAGTTTTTTCAGTCTTCAAGGGTTTTGAAGAAAAATTTCAAGAATTTTTATCTTTGTAAATAGTTTTGTGATGGATAGTCTTTAAAATTTTAATTTCCCTGCCAACAGGTGGCCAGTCACAAATGTTTATTGCTATGCACGCTCCTGGATTATCTAATCAAGATCCACAGCAGCAACACCAACCGTATGTTACCTTGCAACCTGTTGATGAGAATGATTTAGCAAATGCTGGGTTGGTGCAAGAAGGAATGAGTTTACAACAAGTTGTAATGGCAAATTCTTCAAATATCAATGTTGATAGCAAATCTCTCAGTTCAGATAATGGGCAGCAGGTTAGGGAATATCTAAGTCTCTCTTTATCATTCATCTTATAGCAATCAACTCTGTCATACTTTTTAAACAAGGGTATTGATGAACATTAAAGTTGTTTAATTTTTCAGGTTGTTTTGAGTATACCAGGTCAGCAATCAATACTTCAACAAGCAGGAAATGGGCAGCCTATGGTTGCATACCTTCAATCTCTTGGTGCTATTGATCATGGACAAGTAATAATGGCTGCAAGTGATTTATCTGGAAATTTAACGTTACACAATGTTACTGGTCTTGGAAA
The DNA here is from genome assembly GCA_014706445.1 of Hydra viridissima. Classification (NCBI taxonomy): domain Eukaryota; kingdom Metazoa; phylum Cnidaria; class Hydrozoa; order Anthoathecata; family Hydridae; genus Hydra; species Hydra viridissima. Next base: position 391,524 of record QPEY01000108.1, read on the forward strand.
TAAAAGAAACAGTAGGTTTCACTTTTTTATTTACAACTTTATTTAAAGTTAGGATTTGTCTTATGTTAAAAAAAATTATGACATAAACACAGCTTTCCTAAACCAAGTCCAGTGAAACAACCTTTTTTCAGCTTAAACCCATAGGCCAGATTTAAATCTTTAGAAATTTTTAGTGGTTTAGAAAAAAAATAGACATGTTAAATTCATAATGTCAAACAATTTTTACCTGTCTTGTTTTTTTTTTAAAAATTCAGTTTTATCTGCTGCTCGCTCTGCAGCTTCACAAGTCGGCCTGGCACCTCGTAGAAGATTAAGTACTGATCCTCGTAGTTGCGATCAGTGTGGAAGGTGCTTTAAGTATCCTTCAGATCTTAAAAAACATCTACAAATACATACAGGTGAACGTGTTCTTAACAAGAGAGCTACTTGTTATCATTATCATTGTTGTTACTCCAAAGTTTTACATCATTTTTGAATTTTTTTTGTTTTTGTTTTTAGATGTCAAGAAATTTGAATGCGATGAATGTCCTCGTACTTTTCGACGTTTGCATCAACTGAATGTTCATAAGAGAATACATACAGGAGAAAAACCTTATGTTTGCAACAGGTATTATCCTTTTTTGTCACACCACAGTTTGTCACATTTGTCAATTTGATTTGAGGAGAAAGCAATCAATTCTAAAGTTAAAACGAAGTGTTTTTAGTATTAATGTTAAAAAGTTTTTCGTTTTTACCTCCTAAGGTGTGGAGCTCAGTTTCGACATGACTCTACACTTACAATGCATATTCGCACACGCCATGATCACCTAAAGCCATTTACCTGCGACGGGTGTGGTAAAAAGTTTGGGCGTATGTCACACTTACGAAAGCATCAAAGGAACGTGTGTGGGCGCAACGATGTTCGCGGGACAAGCGTGCATTGCAAATATTGCGATATGCAGTTTGCAAAAAAATCTGATTTAAAAACCCACTTTATGCTTTGTGAAAAAAAAACCGATCCAATCGATAAAGAAATCCTTTCGCCGACTCCATTTATATGTGACTGCGGAAAGGAGTTTACACGCGTGTACGATTTCAAGCGCCATCAACTGTCTCACTCAGATGAAAAGCCGTACGGTTGTCCACAATGTGGCAAAATGTTTAAAGAACGCTCATCTCTTAACAAGCATGTTAAGCGAATGCACTGTAGCGAAGGTAAAAACTCTATTCTTAGGACTTTTTTAAACGTTTTAATTCTGTTTACAACTCATTACTTATGGATTCTTTAGGTGACGGCACAATTCCTATTGATGATGATGGAGTAATTGCCGGAGACGATGATGACGATGAAGAGGAAGATGATATGTCAGGAGAAGAACATGAGCTGACATCAACTGATATTATTGTATCTCTATCTATGACAGGAAACGATGGTACTCAGTCTAAAACTGCTACGGTAGCGGCACAAACATTAGCTCAAGCTGGTATAATCACTTCATCGGATGGGCGAGTCATGACTGCAAGTGGTCACCCACTAACCGCTGCTGAGATTTTAAATTTCCCAGAGGTAGCTGAGGCCCTTGGCATAAACTCAGGTATTCATGCTACCGTCCTTGAAACCGTTGGTAACTCGACAATGATCGCCATCACTCAGCCAAATGACTTAGAAACAAGTGAGGTCTCCATGGAAATGGAGCCGAATATTATTCAGGATGATAATCTCATTGATTCTTCTTCAGGTCATTATATGTCTTCTTCTGAAGCTCTGGGTATGAACCCCGTAACAACGGGGTCCGAAAATACAGACATGCCTGTTATCTATAGTACAGATAATACAGATATGTATAACGGCGACAGTAGTGTAGATTATTCAAGCTCGCTTGACAATAACATGGTCTTCAAACAAGAGGATAGCGATCGTTATATAAAAGAGATTGGAGGCGATTTAAAAGAGGATAGCGATTTTAATCCTGTTGATGATGAACAAAATTCGAACTATAATACACAGATTTTAAACGAAGATTCTACTGACGATAACTTAGTATTAGATTCCGTTTAAGATTTTAACAAAATTTTACGTCTTAAAAATCAGTATAATTATTATCAAGAATGTATTTTATAATTTTCTTCTTCTTCTTCTTTTTTTTCATTGACATCTCGAATGCTAAAGGAAGAAAATACGTGAATTTGTTTTTAGTTATTGCAAACCTTGTTTCTATAGACCATTTCAATCGATTCATTTTCGAGTGAAAAGTTTGCCAAGGTTTCATAGTTTCGCTTCTTTTTTTAAGGTTCTCATGCTTTCCTCGTGGTTTCTTATTGAGTCGAGAATTTCTATTGGAAGCACCCTCACGCTTTTCAAAATAAGCACTTTGACATATGTAAATATTTTAAATGGGAGTAATAAGTAAGGCAAACCTGAGGTGAGAGAGCTTGATTTTTTATAAGCATCGGTAATGGATTGTAAGGTGGCTATAGGAATTACCTCAAGTTTATTACTATAGTACTGCGTGTGCTCTTACTGCTGCTTGGAAGGGTTTTTTTTTTAATTTACTACAAGATTTTAAACTTACCTCTTTGAGAATAGATTTAGGTTTTTAGCAATTATGAATTTTCTTTTTAAAAATCAGTAATATCAGTTCATTCCCCCGTCTGGAAACAAATTTACGTTTGAAAAAATGATTATGTTATAAATTGTTTAAATCGTGGGAACAGAAATAAGAGTCATGTGAAGAAAAGAGGTGTCAAAAATCATAATACCTCCATATCACTTACCCTTGGTGACAAGAATTTGGCGCAAAATAAACAGAACGTTGTCGTAGTACAGAGAAAAGTCCAACAAACAAAAAGTTTAAACAAAATAATGATAATTCTCATTTTTACTTTCAAAACTGAAGTAATGCTTTCTCGCCATTACGATGCACTACGTTCACTTTTCTGTGTACATGTTCGCACAGAGGTTGTACAAGATTTTTGTTCATTTTTAAATTGGAACGGATTCTTTTTCGCATTGGATCTTTCAGCTTCCAAATTGTCGTCATACACTTAGCCTTTAAGAATTGACCAAAAATCCTCGAAAAGATAAAATTCTGGGACACAAGCCAAGGTGTGATGAGACTAATAATGAAAAAAAATATCACTTGGAAATGTCCTTAGACACAAGTTGGATTATCAAGTTTTGTAACTTTATGGATGTTTTTTTTATCCAGGAAAGTAGTCATACTTCAGGCATAGTGTGAAGAGATTAAGTAAGGCCAAAATACGTAATTACTATAGATGTAATCTTTCGACGGTGCAATCATTTTTTCACAACGTTCGGTTTATGGCCAGTCCTGCAGGAATAATAAATAGTTCAGAGATTATGCTAGTCAACACAAGAATTTTTTTTTTTAATTTGCTTTTGCTTTTTTATCTTTTGATGGATTTTTCATTTCATCTGATTAAAATCCAGCTTTAGATTTTTTATTCGTACGTTTAAATGTAAAATACGACTCATCATTTTAATGATAAATTCACGGTTTCTAAATTTGTGACAAATTTTTCCCACGGTTCATTTGCTCTGTTCATAAATGTGATCAAGAGTATGTTTTTTCTTTAAAAAACAAATGGTTTTTTTAAAAATGTTTTTACGATGTAGAAATGATGACACTTGAATTCATTCGCATTTTTTCTTGTTAAAGTTCCGGTTGTTTAAAAGACCTTTAAGACGATCGATTTTTCTAAAGCAAAATTACGAGATTACCAGGCTTACAAGATGTTCTCCAACTTCGCCATAAAACGTTAGATGGTTCTTCTGGGGTTCTTTTAATTAAAGACAACAAAAACACTTTACAATGTCCTAAATTTTAGTGGAAGGATGCAAATTACAATAACTATACAATTAATCAATTAAAGTAGTCGGCTTCATTTTGCGATAACTTTTTCATTAATCAAAGGTAACTAAACAAAACTTTTAGTGAAAGAAAACTAATATCTTAAAAACCAAAAAAAATAAAGAAAGTGAGACTGGGCTATTACAAATTCAATAAGTTTTAACAGCTCATATTTTTAATGGGGCCAAATTTTTGTCATTAGGAGTTAAAAATAAATATCATTTGAGAAAGCTTATGGACTCAATTTTGGAAAATTTATTTAAAATTTTAATTTCATAGTTTCGTCATAAAACTTTCTAACAAAGTAAAATAATATATTTTTTGGTGTTGATGTTTTGTTATAATTTTTATTACTTTTTCTACATATTAGAGCATTATTTCCAATAATTCGTTATCTTTTTCACCTTCCCTATAGATAACCATAATATTTTGGTGACTTACAACTATTTCAATGACAAACATAAACAAAATTAGTTGATGGACTTGAAAGAAAGTTGAGTTAGAATTTTTAAAGTGAGCTTTGTGAAAGGCAATAAAATGTCTCAAGATAATAAAACTAAAGTATATTGCGAAATTTGCTTAATTCCCACAAAACAGATATCCCCAAAAAAATTTAAACAGAAGCTTAAAAATAAACTTGGTGAGATTATTGCAGTTGTAAATGTATTGAAAATGTTGTATAACTTTGTGCATTTCACCAATTTTATCTCAAAAGGGAGTTTTGATTTTGAACATTTATTTTATAAATCGGCCCCAACAATATATGACATATATGACATATGTATCGCTCATTTTTTCCAAAACAAAATTTGTTTCCAGAGCGAGAATAACTATAATATTATTAATATTATAATCAAAAAAACTTATTAGAAAATATTATCTTATTGGTATTTCGCTGTAAGGAAACATTTTGTTGGATACATGACCAGGGTGTGATGGGCTAATGTTAAAAAGATAAATACCACTGGGAGATGTACGTGGACACATAACCGAGGATTAACTGCTTTTAATCGATAGTAATAAGAAAACTTTATCTTTTTATTTTAATTTTGTAAAAATGACATTTTAAATAAGGTTTTTATTTTGTATTTACCCCATTTAGGGGCGGTTCTCAAGCTAGGGTCCAAACTTGTTGTATAATATAATTATTATAAATGTCAGTTAAAATGCTATAGACTTGAGAAAAAAAACAAAATACAAATAGAGGGCTCTAAGTTCTTCAATGGCTAAGGGCTTCTTTAAAAAATTTGTACCCCTCATATATTGAGCAGTACAAAATACGAAGTTGTTAATGAAAAACTTCTAAGCTTTTGATATATATTCTTAGACAAAAATTTTTATCAAATACATATCACGAATTAGACACACAGAGTCAGATCAAAAAAACTGAACTGATAAAATAACTGAAGCATACATTTCTCAATACGTCATTGAAACTTTAAATTAAAAATATTTCCAATATTTAAAAATTAAATGTTGGTTTTTTATTTAACACATTTTCATGCGAAATCTACTTTACAAAACTATTACGACAAAAACTCAAGAAAATTCGTCACTAGACGGCGATTGTTATAGATGTAGAAAAATTTTTTTAGTTGGAGCATGTTATAATTATTACATTAACAAATTTACCAAACAAAACGAAAGTTTGAAATCCTTGTTTCACTTTTGATAAAAGCTTTAAAAGATGATCAGTATAAATACTGAGGTTTCATACTGAGATTCACCAGGAAACATTTTTAAAAAAATCAGCATTAAATCTTAAAAATCATTCTTGAGTGGATGATCTTTTTTTCGCAATCTTAAGATTTGCTAAATATTTTATGTTTAGGTAAAACAAATATAAATCTAATATACAACAAAATTATTTTAGTTTTTTTTTTTTCATCCAACTAAATTTGGATTCAAGCCAACTGTTTGTAGGGTACCTACTAGTCATTAGTCGTTGGCTACCTTGCAGTCGATCTAACTTTGTATCTGAGAACGATGTAAGTAATCAAACGAAGGGTAAAAAAGAACATCGATAAAACGACACAATCAAAATAGAACTTCCCCTGGTTGATGTTGAGCGCCGATTCATTGATATCTAAGGAATCTAAAACATCGTTACTTTGCTGAAAACGGCATTTCAAAGGGTCTTCACAAGTTAGAGCGCCACGTTTATTTCCATAGATAGCCACCATCATCCCTTCCCAACTATAGCGAGCGAAGGATATGTATGTAAGCCATTGCATATATTTTGGTATTGTATCAAAAGAAACAAAAAATCCACTGAAGAGCAAAACTGGTATTCCAGTTACTGGCGCCACAAAAACTGCCGTCTAAAAGAATCGTACAAAAGTTGTTTTGTGTCTCTAGTTTAAAAAAAACTTAATATATTTTAAAATTTGCATTTGCAAAGTTTTTCATCTTTAATAAGAATAACAAAAAAAAGTAAACCGCTCTACAAGAAAATTACTTGCCGGTACATTAGGAGCAACAGCACCTAAGAGCAGCCCAATCGACTGAGCTACTAAACAGGTTAGTATAGTCACTGAGACGTATTGCATGTAACGGCTGATATCTTTTGGTTGGCCTGTCATAAAGTATACTATTGAGCAATATATGATAGGAAGAATAACCTGCAGCAAGAAAAAAAAAAAAAAGAAAGCTTTAATTATTTTTACAACACACAAAGGTTTAAAAGGTAGAACACTAACTGACCTGAAAATGAAATGACGTACCTGAAATGGCATATCAGACATCGTTTTGGCCAGGTAATATGATTTTAAACTATACCAATTGTTTAGGTGTTCCCTTATAAAAACAGTTTTCTCAAGTGGAACTAAAAAAAAAAAGCATTCAGTAAAGAATTAAAAAAACTTTAACAAAATTACGTGTGAGAAAGATAATAAAAGAATTACACGTGAGAACTGTCGGCATTAGAGCGATAAAGAGAAGGAACAGCATGGAAAAAAATAAGCAGCCAGTGTTGTTGTGAACTTTGTTGCCATCATCACCAATATCCAGATACAACAATCCAATAACCACTGCAACTACCAAAACTGAAACCAGACGCAAATGGGTAAACATCTTGTCGCGTACAATTGAAATCATTGCGCGTTTACTTAGAACAGTGAACTGAAATAAGAATAGGATGAATTTTAGAAAATTTTTAACCGCAAATATTTTTTGGATCAGTTTTCACACACAACTTATAAAATTGTAACACAAAGTTGGATCTTTCATTTCTGAAGTTCAAAAGCTTTTCAAACTTTTTGTAAGAATTGATCTTTAAAAAAATTTAAAGATTAAAAACTCAATCAGATAATATGGCTCCCATAGATTGCAAAGCTTTAAATTTTAACAGCATTTTTATTTACTTTTTTTTTTACTTTATAATACTTATAAAAAAAAAAATAAAAATAAACTCTATACTATACTTTATTGCTCTATAGTATACTTTATTGCAATACACTATGCAATAAACTGTAACTATTGAAAGAAAAATCAAAATTGACAAATAACACTAAGATTTTCATAAAAATCAAAAAACATTACTATTCTCGTGTTTACATAGTTAAATTATACACCGAAAATTGTGCAAATTTAGTTTTTGTTTTTTAGAAATTTAGTGTATTTGCAAATGATCATTTAAAAAGTTATATCACTGTTTACAGAATGGTAAGAGATTGAGAGTCAGATAAAAAAAAAACAACCTAAATTTGTTGATAAGTTTGATGATTTAATGTTGCCCATGTATTAAATATTTTAAAGAACAAAATATAAGAAAAATGCAACAAAATGACTTATGCACTGAAATAGTAAAACACTTCCAGATTGAACCATTAATGGCAGGTTGAAAAAGTTATGGTAAAAAAGGATAATTAGATTGACACTTGGAGTTCAAATGCAGAAAGAGATCTTACTGTTTACTAAGTGATGGAAAATCAAGACAAAAAAGTATATAGAGATTTTGTCTTGATAACATCGTGATCAAAAGTAAGAAGTGCTTGAACAGATTTTGACAAAATAATTGATTATGATTTACTTTGCCTTCTGTGGCAACATCACATTATAAATTTGTCTTGAGAAATCTGTTTGATGCAGTTAAGGTGATACTTCTGAACCAGATGTAAATTTTTTTAAAAGATTTAGAGAATCTTGGTTGACTCTAGACAATACAAAATTTGTAGTGTGATGGAGGATGTCACAAAGGATTTTGTTGAAAGATCACAATTAGCTCTGATTTTTCAGCAAAAAAAAAAAAAAATTATATTTCACATTTCTGAAGGTGACAAGGTATGAAGTTGATTAAAAAGAGATTTCAAAAAATTTGGGTTTTACTTGATGACTGCTTGCTATCATAAAAACACCAACATTCTAAAATTACAAATGCCACCACAACAACAGCTATTAAATGCTAGTGTGCAAATCACCACAAGTAATCTTAATTTAAACTTAGAGTTTTATCTTTTAGTATAGATAGCTAGTAAAATATAAAGTATAATTTAATCATGTTTATAATTTGAATTGAGTAAATTGAAAGAATGTAAACAGAAATCTTAGAAATGTGTATATAATACAACTGGTCAAAATTCTTAGGTCAAAGGCTATTTCTATCATTACAATCAACAACTTATACTAGATAAAAAAGTAAAGGATTCAATCAAAAGGATTGATTCCTTCACTTTTTTATGCAACATATCTGACTCTACTTATGAGATTGGTTTCTATTGGCATTTTCTATTAAAACACACAATGCACACAAAAATCTATATGATTTTTATGCCAATTCTGTTTATTTGTTAAAAGCTTGCAATAGAAAAATATAAAACTTTTTTAAATCAAAACTTTGCAATAGAAATAAATAAAAATATAAAACAAAAATCTATTAAAATTTTGCCTGTGTTGTTTGACTAGTTGTACTGGAAAGACTGTCTGTGCTTGATCGGAAACCACAACTTGGCAACATCGACATCATTGTCTGTTGTGCAAGTAGTGCATCTGAATTATCATTTAATCCAAAATCTCCACTCTCCATTCGCTTTAACTCCTCTCTCTTTTCTTGAATCTTCCACCCCTTTACAAGCTGAGGTAAGATATCTCCATACTCTCCTGAAGCAACTTCAATGACTGGTAAAAAAAATATAATAAAAAGATTTTCAAAAAGTAGTCAAATTTCAAAAAAGTAAAATAAGCAATCAATTGGTTGTGCTTACTAAAATCTGCTGGATTGTGGTACTTTGGGCAAATCAGATTTTGAGTTTCCATATATGGTAAAAGATTTATAATAGAACCATTATATATACAGTGACCAGCAGTCAGCAGATAAATCTTAAATAAAAAAAAATTTAACTTTTCTTATTGTTTTCATGTTATTTTGTTTCTTGGAATAAATACTGCTGCAACTATTTTGAAAAAAAAAATATCTCTTCAAATATTTTAAAGTAGGTTTATAAAGTTAAATAAAAGAATTTTATCAAACTTTATAAACCCACTTTAAAATATTTTTAAAGATTAAATTTGAAAACACCATGAGACAAGGAATCATTAAAATAAATTTCTTTACCTTATCAAACATTTCAAAAAGTTTTGCACTGGGTTGATGGATTGTACAAATCACTGTCCTTCCACCTTGAGCAAGTGACTTTAACAAGCTGATACACTGGAATGCAGATGAACTGTCTAAACCACTAAAGAAAAAACAGTTACATTACAGCTGTGTAATGTAAGAAGCAAAAATCATGATGGGTTTTGTAGAAGCATTAACATAACTCCTAATGAAAATTAACTCAGTTTAAACTCAGATACAACTTCCTGAGGGTAAACTTAAGTGTGTCTTAATTAAACATAAATACAAAAAAATGGTTTCAAAAAAATTGGCGCACTGAGGCTGTTTGTTAATTCTTTTTTATCAACACAACAACTTATTTCTTTTTTGCATAACAGGAAAATATTTCTCTACAACTAATCTGATTAATTCATCAGATCACAAGTTTGTCAGATCATTACTTTTTTATTAATCCAGCTTTATCAAGTGCAAATAAAAAAATAAAAACTTACTGGAAATAGTTGTAAAAAAAAAAAAAAAAATACACCCAGAAAGTCTAAACTGATTTACATTCAATTTTCTTTTAGCAAAAAAAAAAAAAAAATGATGACCAGTTTAATTACATTTGATACTAGTGCTTTTTTTTTCCAAGAAGAAAATTTAGATTTTTTAAATGAGATTTTGTGAAGATCTAAAAGTTAAAATAAATAGAAATTGGTCAAAAATTAGTAAAAGAAACACTAAAAATGCCAGATAATAAGCATAAAGTATGGCTTCAGGATCAACAACAAAGAAAAAGCAAGTCGATTAGTAATTTCTGAGAACATTTGAAATGAATGCTGGGGCATCTACTAAGAATTCCAGATAACGATAATAAAAAACTATGGAGCACAGTAAAAGCCTTAGACTTTAACAAAAATAAGAACCAATCCAAGGTTAAATTAAATCAACAAAAGGTGTGAAAAAACGTTTCTCCAAAGTTAGAAACATTTTACTTAGGAAAACCATTGTTGTTTAAGCAGCTGGTGACGATGATGGTGATGACCAGAGATAGGCTCTCAGGATTAATATGATGTAAGATGAGAATTTCTTGATATATGGAAAAGTGGAAGCAAGTAAATTTCAGCAACTAAAATAATTTTGAAATAATAAACAAGAAGCTGTTTTGGTTAAAAGAATTAAACTTGAAAATTATTCCAACTGTTTTGTTATACTTTTACTGTTTTTTTTTTTACTGGTTTGAAGGAGATGGTGGCAGAGTTGGTATTTGGGGGTGCTTTAATTTTAATGGAGCAGGTTTGTGCAATATAAATACAGGTTGAATCAGCCAATATATTTACATAGAGATGCTGGAGAATTGCATGGATCCATAAGCAGACATGCTGATTGATAATAATGAATGGTAGCAGTTTCAAAAAGATTTGGTTGTGCTTACACAGCTCGCACATTGCATGGGAAAAAAAGAAACAAATTTAATGCCCCAGGCAACTCAATCACCAGATTAGAATTAATCAAGGTCCAAATAAGGTCCATAAGGAGCCTAAAAAAACAACTTAGAAGCCATTTAGGGAACTTTTAAATCAATAAAAAAAAAAAATGCATAGCTTGCAACAGAGCACATAGAGGATACTTTAAATACTAGTTTTAATATCTACTCTTGTTATGGCAATTTTGATTTATAACTTTCATTTTTAACTAATGTTTTTTATTGATATACTTTATTGTTGTGTTTGATAAAGTTTTAAAATATAATTGTATTCTTTAGTACAATTCCCTAAGGCAAAATTTAATTAAGATCAAATTTTCTTGAAAATAAAAAGAATTAGTTCAATATTTTACTTTAGTTTTTATTTTATGGTTCTTTAAATTTAAACAAAAAAAACCTTAATTTCTCTATTTTTTTAAAAACCACTTCACATTACCTACATATATTACCTACATACATTACATACATGCATTACATGCATACATTGTGCATACATTACGTGCATACATTATGTGCATACATTACACGCATACATTACATGCATAGATACATACATACATACATACATACATACATACATACATACATACATACATACATACATACATACATACATACATACATACATACATACATACATACATACATACATACATACATTACATACATACATACATGCCAGAAAAGACATAGATGATAGATGAATAGCTATTGCATTAGTAAAAATAAGAACAAATTTTTGGGTAAGTATAGTATTTTTAACAAAATGACTGACAAAAAACCTGATTACAATTTTATTAAAAAGTTTTACCTTGTCGGTTCGTCTAAGAAAATAACAGGTGGATTATTTACAAGCTCCAAAGCAATTGCCAATCTCTTTCGTTGACCCCCAGATATCTCGCTCATGTAAGTGTTGCATATTGGAGATAAGCCAAAAATTGATAGAATATCCTCAACCTTTTAGTAATACAAGTGATTTAGATTTTTAGGGAACTTTATGAACATGGTCAAAAACAAGCAGAGATAAACAGTTTAAATACAAAAAATTACTTTTAATTATACCTTGTCTAATTAAAAAAAAAATGTAAATAAAACTCACAACTCGCTTCTTCTCTTTATATCCCAACACTGACTTTAAGTGAAGATTGGCAGATACCTAATTTAAAGTTTCAAGAAATTTAAAAAAAAAAAAAAAAGAAAAAAAAAAAAAAGCTGCTATAATAACTTAATAATTGGTTTTTATTGCAAATGCTTTAGTGTTTTAACTTTTTGTGTCCAGACATTTTTTTTTTTTAACACTTATAAAAGGTTTGTTAAAAATCTTTTAACAGAGATTTTAAAACCAAATTGAAATATTAAAAATGAGTAAAAATAATGACAATTACAGCATGACCACTATATCTGATTTTAAGTTTTTTGTACAGCTACAAAAAAGTTTCATGTGACATTGAAACTTGAATAAACAACCTTCATAATAAACGCAACACTTTAAAGCCCTTAAAATAACAAAAACAAACAAAAATAATGATAATAAATAAAGAGGTTGTCAAAATATTGCACAATTTTAATGATTTTTTTTAAAATAACCACCCACAGTAAAATTATTTTAACTACTTTTTTTTTAGTTAAGAAATATTTTAAATGATTTTAGAATTAAATGATTAAAAAAACCCATAGATCCCTACCATCATAGATTCAATAACTGTCAAATTGGGCATTAGCACATCATCTTGCATGATATAACAAGATAGTTTTCGGAATCTTCTTAAACTACGTTCAACACCATTTACAAGGATCTTGCCACCAATAACACCACTTTCATTTGAACTACATGATACCGAACATTTTTTTTGAGAGTTGAATTTTTAAAATTTAAGCTTTAAAGTTTAAAATCCAAAAACATGCTTTACATTATGTATAAGGTCTTAAAAATTTACTGCAAAATTCAAGAAAAAACCTTTTGTTTTTTTAATCTTTAAGATTACCTGTAGCCTGCAAGGATATTTAACAATGAGGACTTCCCAGCACCTATTTTATCAGAGAATATTTGTCATTAAAGTTTCAAACAGTAGAATGCTAATGATTCTCATGAATAAGATTGAAATCAACTGCAATATTGAAAAAAAGATTTTAAGATTTTTATCGAGATAAATGACTACCTGATGGCCCTAACACAGCCACAAGTTCTCCACTTTTAAAGAATCCACTCAAGTTCTTGAGAATTGTTTTCTTTTCTAAATTAAAAACTTTATACTATAATTTTAAAAGACATAGAACTTTATAATTATTTGACAACAACTCACACTTAACAAATATTTAATAGATTGTTGATAATATGAAGCCCACACTTAAATGTATAGAGCTCATAGTAATGACCTTTTAGTAATTTTTCAAGCATTTCCAATTTCTATACTACATTTTGATTTTTACATGCTATTAGTTTTGTTAGGTTCTTTTTCCAACTGAAAAAAAAAACAATAACTTGACATTTTAGAAAAAAAAAAAAAAAAAGATTTTCTAAGGATCTTATTAAAAACTATATAAACTTCTGTTAATTTTCTTTAAAGCCAATATTAAAGTATAATATGAAGGAAAACATTGAGGGGGTTTCAGGAATAACTTAAAATTAGAATACTTTGAAATAACAAAAAGAGATAATTAAATAAACAATAATAAAAAAAATAATCAATATTACTTTAACAAACTTAAAAGAAAAATAAATTTTATGACTTAATTTTTTCAATTGTTTGACTTTTAGAAATATATTATGATAGTATATGAGATACTACAAATGTAATACTTTGCATACACTTCCTTAAGATGGCTTATATTAAAAGATAACTGACAGCTTTGAACCTAATTTGAAATACACAATATTATAAAGTTGGATTCTCGTTTTTAAATCCCTACCCAATTTGTTGTGACACAAAAAATTTTATTGCCATAATTTTGTTATGCTTGCTCTCAGTTTTGGAGAATAATTGTTTGGTTGTAGTTAAGTTTACAAAAAAGTTATTTAAAAAAAGTTAGTACAGCTGAAACGGATTTATGAATTTAAACTCACCATGTTTTTTAATTTTCACTTCATATGTTAAATCCTGGAATTCAATATCAATATTAATGCTAGGTCCTTGAAAAATTGATACTCCATTTATAAGGTTTGCTCCTTCAACTGAGTATGCATCTTTACAATCTGTTGCAATTGAAATAGTTTCTGGTTTGTCACTTTTAAGACAGCAATTAGTAAGTGGAACAGAAACAGAATCTTTTTTTTCCTTCATTTTAAACTTCATAGGCTACCTAAAACATACTTTTAACAATGTGATAATGCCATGAGAATATTCATCATGACAAAATTATTTTCTATCAATTTGACATCTTCTTTACAAAGTTTAAGTTCTTAGTAAATATAAGAATAATTAAAATCGTGACCTAAAATATATTTTCTAAAAATTAATTTATTTAATCAAAATATATACTAAATACATTAAAATATAAAATATTAAAATCTTAATTTATATTTTGAAAGGATTAAAGCAAGAAATATAGGTATTTTTTTAGGTAAATGCAATTTGTAAGTTGGTCAGCAAATTATCTTGATTCGGAGAAGTCATAAAACTTCATTGGTTAATTCTATTTTTTCGAATGTTCGCACGGTTTATATACACTAAACATAGTTGTGAAAAATGGCCAAAAACTAATTTGAGCAGATCCTAGAACGCAACCCATATGGGATGTTACTGCGCTCTTTCCAGATCCAAAAAAATCCCAAAATGATGTTAGTATATCTGCAAAAATAAAAACGAGTTTATTTATTTCACAATTTGTGTAGCTGGTCAACGGCAGTAAAATATAAAAAGAACTTGTGGGTTGATAGATAATCAATGTTAAGAAGTGCTCAAAATTTTAAGCTTTTTTCTTGCTGCACTAGAAGCTTTTTAGTTTGAATATTTTATTTAGACAAAGTATCAATTTTAGTAGAACACAAAAACCTTAGTTTTAAAATATTCTTTAGAACCTTAACTAACACTAGCAAAGATATAAACGAACAAGTAGCCATTCATGCCAATAGGCTGAAAAGTTGTCTTGTCAATTACAACAGCAAGCACTTTTGAAGAAGTCATGATTTTAACGACATGAGTTTTAGTAAATAGATAAAATTCACTTTATTTATGTATAGTTAATAGATAAAATAAATTTTATCTATTTCCTATACCTGATGTCTCATTCAAAGACTATGTTTTTCGGACAGAATTAATATTTATTGTGTATAGCAACTAAATATACTATAGAGTGATAAACTTGAATTTTAAATGCTGTTAAGGTGAAGCATTTTTTTTTTTTTTAATTATAAAAATTACTCCAAAATATCTGCTTCAAGAAATAAACGCGACAAAATTTAAGATTTCGGACATTTTTTCAGCTTCTAGATAATTTTCAAGTAAAAATTTTATATTTCATATGTAGACCGAATAAAAATCAGATCATCAAGCATTCAAAAGAGAAGCTCAGAAACGAAAAATCTTTACAAGTTCTTTAAAAATTGTTCGTCTTTGTATCTGGTGTTGGCTTGATACATCACGTTTTCAATATTCTGGATTTAAAACAATTTTAAAAAGTATGATAATATTCAAATTAAAAATCTTTTTGCTTCCGAAGGTAGAAGCTTAAATTTTGACTACTTTTTCACATGGCTTTTTTATGTTTATTAACGCACAAAAATACAAAAAAAACGCATTTTTCACACTTAAGTAAAATTATTTAATTATCAAAATATTTTTTTGAAATTTTTTTCTTATTTTCATCAGCACGAACTATAAGGTCTTACATAAATGATCAACGGTGTCACACCAATGATTAATGATGTCACATTACTGGTCAATGATTCTAATAATTAAAACTCTTAGAAAAATTTGCAGTTCATAGAGATGAGTAGTAATATAATTGATTGTGTCTGTGAAAAAACCAAGATCTAAAACTACTTGTTCACAGGCCCCTTTACCAAACTACTTGTTCACATGCCCTTTCACCAAAGTAATCTACTTATTTTTACCAATCTTCTGCAAGAAAACTTGTTCTGCAATAGAGGTTGTTCTGGAATAGTTTAAGTTGTTGAGGTAGAAGAAAATATGAATAATATATTAGAAGTAAACTCGACAGAAATTGAAATTGTTTCATTAACGGAAAGAGATCAGGGTGACTATGAAGATCAACAAAAAACTAGAGAAATCAAAAATGAAAAGGGTAAAATGCAGCAATATTTTTATTATTTCATGATTTGTATTGTAAAAATGGATTACATAAGGAAAAGAAACTTTTTATGATGTTATCAAAATAAGACACGTAGAAATATCGTCCGTAAATGTGGCAGGAATATCATTGGCAGAATTCGTGACATAAAAAAAAAACAGTCAAATGAGCAAAAAATAATATGAACAAAAAATAATAAATAATATTGTAATAAATCATAAAATCCCTTATCCCGATGCAAACAAAAGAGTTTTGAAATTCATTTAAAAAAAAAAAAAAAAAAAAACTTAACTTTATATTTAAGCATTGAAAAGATTTGAGAGGCAACAGGAAAAAAATGGCAACAAAATGTTTAAGGGGTCAAAAAAACAACTCTGTTGTCACGTGAAATCAACAAATTTTTTTTGCCGATTTCAAATTTAAGACAATCAAGGAAAACTTTGAAGATTGCGTGAGTTTTACGATTAAAATTTTAAAACTTTAATTTTAAACATCAAGGGATCTGTTTAAATATCTGTTAAAAAAACTAATGTCTTTTAAAATCAAAATGCCAAATGATCGAAAATCAAATGATTGTTTTAATGATTACGTGATTCCCTAATGCTATTTAATGTACGTGCCGATAAGTACGATTCCTGGAGTCGCCGAAAAAGCCCTTTTGGTAATCTATAACATTCCGGAAATACTATAAACTAGGCTTGTTAAGACATTCGCTGGAAATGAAATTTATAAAAACATTTGGAAACGACGGGGGAAAAAACGGCAATCCCTTTTGTTGTTTTGAGATTCATATAGAACTCGTATAAAAAAAAAAAAAAGAGAACTTGTCTTCGGACCTGCCTTTTTTCCCTTACGCTCTTCATTTTAAAATCGACAAAATTTTCGCTGAGAAATACTTTCGAAATACAATTTGTGTTTTTAAAAATAAATTTTATACAATAAATTTTTAACTATAGGCCTTTTTTTTAAGTTACTTTTGTCAGATTAAAAAATTTTTTTTTTATTCAAATTGAAGTTGCTAAGCTTAACATAAATCTAAATACTTAGCTTTTTATCAAACTTCTCAGCCTTGAATTGGTTAGCAACTTTTTAGTTAAGTAGCTTTTTACTTAGCTAAAGGCTTAGTTACCTGGCTAAGTAATTTGATTTCATATCTTAACTAATTTATGCAGCAGAGATATAATTTATGCAGCAAAAATATATATGAAGTATATCAAAAACTATTATTCATAATTTGAGACAAATCTCTAAATTCTTAAAATGCAAAAAAAAAAAGTCAATGATTTTAAACTACTGCTGAATAAGTATTATTATAATTTTGTATTATATTGCAGTTTGTTTGTGATTTTCATTTTTTGTGAAGAAATGGAAAAACTGCTTTGAAATTTAAATAACTTTTTTAATTTGTTTTTTGATTTGTTTTTTTTTTCAACAAAATTTTCCGTTAAGTTTCAGGGGTGTAAAAAATAAACTACTTTGTCTAAATGTTAACCCCCTTTAATTTTATTTACGCTTCAAAATATAGGTTGAGCTTTGTTTTTTGGTTTCTCAATTCGGTAAGATCAAAGCATGACCTATTGCACCACGTATTTATCTATTAGCAACTGTAGATCGGGCGGATTTCATTTAAAAAAAGTGAAACGAAAAATTCGATCGTTTAAATTGTTCAATTTAAAATATTTAGAACTTGAACGACAAAGTTTTATGCCAAAAATTGTTAAAATCAAAATCCACATCATAGAAGCTATTGGAAACCATATGTAGAAAAAACGTGCTGGGAAAAACTTGTTTAGAGACTCTGAGAAATTACGTATCAACTTTAATTTTTTTTTTTCTTTCGCGAACTGAGCAGAAAAAGACAAAATCAAAGTTGCAATGAAATTTTTTTTATCAGGAGAAACCTTTTTTTTTTTTTTATCATAGAGCATCAACGTGATTTAATTCATTTTAAACAATGGGTTACAAATATGAAAGCGTTTTCCTGAATACTTTCATTCAACAACTTCCTTAAAAAAGTTTAGGGGGTATTTTTAAAAAATAACTTGTCGCGTGACACTTGTAAACATCAAGTTCAAACCCATTTAGCTTTTGTAAAAAGAATTCGTCATAAAAAGCTATTACATAACATAGAAGCTATACCGTCGCTATATGCACTAAGCATCGGTGCTTGATGAATATAATAACTGACGTGATAAAAATGAATAAAGTACAAACCACTATACCAGTCTTTTGTAATAAACAAATTTCCAATAATTTATATATTGAGATATACAAAGTTATAAAAATTTTTTATTTTTTTGTTTCAACCCTTAAAGATATTGCGTAATAATGCTAATCAATTAAAAATCCATTTAACTTTGTTTTCAAGAGTAAAAAAAATCACGTATGAGTATAAATTTGTGACATCAAAAACTTTTGCTAAACTCAAAGAAGTTCCTGTTTTAAAAAATATCAGAATTTTTTTTTTTTATCTGAAAATACTGAAATAGGAGTTTGTATTTTACTCGTAAATTATTCGATATTACTGGAAAAACCAAATATCTTGTAATTAAAAAATATGGAAAAACGATGAGTTTTTTTTATTGAATTTTTGATAAAGCTCCTTAATTTAAGAACATTTCAACCGTAGATAATTCGTGACTCAAAGCACATACCAACCACCGATAACTCATTACTTCGACACCCTCATTTCTTAAATAATATCAACTTGAAGTAAAGTTTGACTTTAAAAAAAAAACATTTTTTAAAAATGTGTAGTTCGAGTCTTTGAAATTCCGGAAAATTTTCTATCGTATTCTAATTACGACTTATTTTGGAAGTGGTTTTTTTTTTAAAAAAAAAAGAACTTTACGGGCATGTTAAAGCTTGCTTCAAATTTTTCTTTCATAAACATGTCTTGGAAATTTTCTATAAACAGAAGGTAAAACAGCGAAGAAAACAAACAACTAAAAAATCAACATTTTATCTTATATACAAATAATTAGATTAAAAAACCACCCATCATATTTAAACATATGCATTATGACGCTATCTCGAGGTATATGTTATTAATATGTTTTCAAACAGTTCATTTAACATAAAGCTACGAGCTCTCAATAAAGTCTAGTAGTGCATCCTCTATTTCGGCTGAAAAAAAAAATATATATGCAGAGACACAATTTGTTCTTTAATTTGATGACATACAAAAAATGTGCAAAAAAATGTATTAAAGTTTCATCCAATCTTTGTTGTGATTTTTATAACACTTTACTTTCCCTATTTTTTTCCCTTTATTTGAAGTATTATACCTGCAGTAATGGCTCCTCTGCTTCCTTTCCTTCTTCGGCGTGTAAGCTTGATTTCTTGTTTATACTTGGAGTAAATGAGTATCTAAAAAAAGCATCCACAAAAACGATTCAAAAAGATAATCAATGGCTCTGGTCAACCTGCCAGGCCACAGAATCAACAGATTGCGTTTACCTCTTGTAAAAAACAAACACTGCCCAAACTGTTCCTGATAATGCCGCTCCAAAAGCACACATCACCACAACCAGGTAGGCGGTAACGTAAACTACGCAAAAAAACTCTCATCAATATAAATAACAATAATATGATTTAAAAAAAGTTTTTAAACCGACAAAAGAACAAACTGTGGTCTACCTCTCCTGTTAGTTTCATTGCGAATAATCAAGGCTAGTTGTGTGCCTTGATCAATTGGTGACGTTCCATTTTCAACTCCACATTTATCTTGATCGAAGCACGTTACACCATAGCACGTATCATTTTTCATGTATGCAATGTTGCATTTCTTCATGCTGCAACACAAAGCCATGCAGTCTCCCATGGTTGGAACCCGTCCGAGATATGTATAGTTTTTTTGACTGATGGTTCTTTTTAAAGAATGATCCTGAATAACATCGCTATGAAATATATCATTCTTGCGACACGCAGGCTGTGTGTCTGATGGGATTGTAAGTTTCTGAACAGCTTCTACAATGGCAAAGTTGATTTCTAAGTAAAACTGTGGCACACAAAGTTGTAAAACAACATTTGATAAAAATGAAAAAAAAAATAAAAGTATGAGGGAAATTTTGTTTTCAAAATTTGCATTTAAGATTGAAATGCATTTGCAAATATATTTTTTACAGTTTTGAACTTCCAGATTAAGAAAGCTGCACGTTTAGTGCAAGCATTTAATTAGAGCGATGCAAAGATGAAAACAAATAATTTATGATTTCTTTTTATCCCATTAGAAATAAATGACGCACCTCCTGAAATGAACGATATTAGAACAAAGCAAACAATATTCTTTAAAGAGCTCTCCATATTGCTTGTAGAGGTCGCATAAGTCGTCGATACATAAAATGAGTTTGCAAACAAAAACGATACCAGCATCTCGTGCTTTCATGCCCAAAATGAAAGCGTTATATGCCTCAGTAAGTCTAGTTTTCATGAAGCATTTAAAATTTCATAGTATATGAACTTGTGGTATTCCTCTTTAATTAAAACACAAAAAATTAGCATAATTGCTAAATTAAAAACTTTCTTTGCCTTGATAACTTCGTTTTTTTCTTTTGCAAGATGAAAATATAAAAATATTTTTTTAAAACATGAAACTTCAACAGACATTCAAAAAACTGCGTTTAGGACTAAGCTTAATTAACCCTGCAAATTTAAATTGCTTTTGAATAGATTTAGATCTAGCCTTAGACTTCCAGTCTCACAGAAAACCAAACTCATGCTTTGTCACGACCAGTCAAGCCTCGATTTATTGATGCATCATTTTTTTCTAACTAATTATTGATAAATAAAGATTTTAAATTAGACTTTATATTTTTAAGGAAGTTTACATTTCCGCTAAGATGCGTTTCTCTTTTATTTTATCCAAAATCAATCGGTTGGATCTCAAGGTTTTAAGTTTTATAAACTGGTAACTATAATAAAATTATATATTTGCAACTTGTAAAATTACTTAGTTAAATATTTGCAACTTATTTAAGATTTGCAATCTTTTAAAAACAAAATGGTTTGACGGTCATATTTATAACTCTGGTTTCATAAGAAACAATCAGAAAATATCGAATTTGAATGTCATAATTTGTATCCATTCTTTATTTTGAAATATCTTATTGCTAGCTCTAACATTATTAACAACCGTTCCATATATTCCATTTCATTCAAATAAATAAGATTTTATAAATATATATAAATCTGTACACACCAAAATTTCTTTTAAAAATATATCGACGCATCACTAATAAAAAAATACCCAAAATTATAAAATCTAAATGGAGGTTTCACGGACGACTCGGGAGCTCCGTAAACTTGGGTTAAATTTTTATGAATTACATTAAAAACTTTAAAAAAATACTTCAGTTCAAAGAAAAACATTTCATTGAAAAATTTCCTCAAATTAAACGTATTTTAAACTACTAACTACCATAAATATAAAAGATGAAAACATGAAAACAACTTTTTTATATTTTATACTTTTTGTCATAAAAAGTCAACAGAAAAAATGAACTCGCAAAGCCATCAAGATCAACTTGAGTATTTCTTCATCCCAAAAGATTTATCTATTCTTAGAGGTAGTGTTGCAGAGGATAAAGAGGAAACCTCCCAATACAAACTCCGCGAAATAAACAGCTGGTACATAAACAGGGCAGAAACCGTTTGGCCTAGCGTTGTTACAATAGCGATTAGCTAAAAAAATATAAACTTTATTGTTAAACACTTTCAAATGCTGCATACAAATAAAGCACTAAATGCTAAAAATGTGAACCAATTCAAGTCACACAAACGCTTTCCAATTATAGTGTATTGCAATTTTCCAAAAATGAGATGAGTGTTTTCTCATGGTAAAAAGCAGTTTTAGATCTTAGAAAAGTGGATTTTTTTCACACTGCTATTTTTAACTAAAATGTAGACAAAAGTAAAAGTGAATATAGAATGAAAAATGCTTAAAAATTGAAAAAAGAGTGTCTTTATTGATACAAATAACATTCTCATTTAAATGTTCGTCAGGTCAACCCACATACTCAAGTAAATTTTCTTTAGTCAACTTTAGTATTAAACAAACCTTTTGTTGATAATACTCTGCAAATACAACCGACAAAATTGTGGCGCATGGTAGTGACCACCACAATATATAATTATCCTGTAAATCAAAAGTTTAATTTTACAAAATGTTATAAAAAGATGTAGAAAAAAGAGCAGATTTCACTCTCAACTCTTCTACTCGTTCTTTATAGTTAACGAGAGTTTAACTCTGCCTCAGAATATTTGGCGATGTCAACGATTTTTGATAAAACACAAATTTTCTTATGTTTGTGTAATTTAACAAAAATGTTAACTTCACAAAATATCTTAATTTTTATAAAATTAATGCGAAAAAATAAACTCTTTAAATTGGATTTAATTCGTTATAAATTTACTAAGCAACAAAAGAAATGGAAATCAAATGTCAAAATCGAAAAAATAAAATAAATAAATAAAATATTTAAAATATATTAATATATTATGTTATAAATAATATATTACCCGGACCAGCTTGTGGTAGAAATCTCTTTTGAGAGCGCTGCGCTCTTTACTAATTGCATTTTGAATGAAAGATGCTGTAACAATTGCTACCAAAATCCTGAGCAGCAACAACAGCACTATATGACTGAACAACAAGAAAATGACCTGGAAAAATTCAGAACAAAGTTTGTGCCAACAAATGACATTTTGTTTATGCAAAATTTAAAAAAATGCAAAAAAGACATTTTGAAAAGAAATTTTATGCTAACACTATAACTTTAGCAAAGTTTTACCTGAAAAAAACTGACAAAAAGGATGATGTAATGCATCAACTTTTCATCATTCAAAAATGTGTTTGAAGATGAAAGTATACCAGCTGTTGCTAGCTTTGCAATCATCAACAGCATTTGATAATGATTGTAACCATCAATAACTAATAATCAACAGTCAATTCAAATGTTTATATAAAAAAAAAAAAAAACATTAAGCATAAAATCAGGGGGTAGTAAATTAGGCATGAAAAAATCAGGGAGTAGTAAATTTAAGTATATATATTTAGGAGGAGTAAAAAGTACCTTTACAAAGCTGTAAGAGCAAAGGAAAACCAAATCCATTT
This sequence comes from Hydra viridissima, assembly GCA_014706445.1. Taxonomy (NCBI): domain Eukaryota; kingdom Metazoa; phylum Cnidaria; class Hydrozoa; order Anthoathecata; family Hydridae; genus Hydra; species Hydra viridissima. The sequence continues at coordinate 414,758 of QPEY01000108.1, forward strand.
ACAGAATACCTAAACATTAAAATCACTAAATGGTTGTTAATCATTTTATGCAAACTACCATAATAATGATAATGGCCAATTATAATAATAGTAATGCTAAATTTACTCTAATTTTGGTGTCCTTTACCTTGATTTCTCGACAGCCTAAGTGATTTCAAATATTAAATTTCAAAACAAAATTAATATTTGAAATCTTGCACACAATCTTATTCTTATCTCAGAGGCAATCAAGACCAAAATTAGCATTACTTACAAAAAAAATTGAAGCATAAAGCAAAAAAAAGTTTTTAACAACTTTTAATACAAAGAGAAAATATAAATTTACCTATAGTAGTGAACAAGCATCACAAAGAACGATGCAGCTTTGAGCAATTGTGTTGTGGTAAGCATTCTTAATGCCTAATCAAAATTTACAGCAATATTATAAAATTTTTAAAGATTCTAAGAACAAAAAAATAGGCATCAAATTGAAGGAAATAGAAAAACTATAAGAGTTGGAGGATCAAATGACAATAGAAACGAAAACACAAAAAACGTAAATTGCAGATTATTCATGTTATTACTTTTATTTACAATTTTGAAATAAAAATTACTTTTTAGTTAGTTAAAAATTAAAAAGATGCTAACCATATGCATGGGCCCTCCTTTCTTTACAATAGCATAAAGTCGACTGCCATACATGGCAAATGCAACCAAGTAAGCAATTAAAAAAAATTGAGCAAAGCTAAATAAATCTATGAAAAAAATTGAAACAAAAAATTCTAATTGTAATTAAGAAGAACACACTTAATGATAACTAAGACCATTAACAACAACAACTATAGAATATTGTGTAAAAAATCAAACTTAAAATACAACTGGTAGTTGTTTGTTTTTGTAAAATTTACACAAAAGAATTCTTTTTTTAAAATTCAAAATGTTGAATTTTTTGAATGGACCGAATTGCAACTATTTACAAAAAAACTATTTAAGCTTGATACCTGACTCTCCATAATCAAAGTGTGAGTATTGCCCATCTGCATAAAATTGATTCATAAGGTCAATATTATAAGCTACATCAGTTGAGCCATTACATCTAGCATAACACAAATTCATATATTCAGGAGATTTTTTTTTTGTTGGATGAAATTGGTAAACTTTCGATACCACGTTCAAAACAACTAAAAAGAGCAGATAACAGAGAGGGCAATAAATGGAAGTTTTTGATGCTAAACAACTGAGATCAAGAGAGGAAGGAAAGAGATCATTGAAGCTTGAAGGAAAAAATTAAAACAAAAATACAAACCATTGTGATGCACATTTGTTTTTAAGTCATCACATGTAAAACTATTTTTTATGGAAAACCATTCTTTGTCAGTTAACAAAAGTAAATATAAGTTATCATCTGTTGCATTTAAGTCAAACTTTAGTGCGCCATTTACTAAATTAAAAAAAAAAAAAAAAGGATTTCCTAAAAGCATTCTTGGATGTCACAAGTTGTTTTAATTCTTTAAAAACCGCTACTCAAGATATTTTAGCAAACCTATGAATTTATATAGATTCATAGGTTTTCTAAAATATCTTGAGTAGGCTTTCCACAAGTTGTTTTAATTCTTTAAAAACCGCTACTCAAGATATTTTAGAAAACCTATGAATTTATATAGATTCATAGGTTTTCTAAAATATCTTGAGTAGGCTTTCCACTAGTATTCTTTTTTAAAAAGCTAAACCAACTACAATTATAAAAACTCTCTTGTGCTCATAAGAATAAGAGTGATACAACTAGAGGATTGTTTAGAAAGTTGCTATTTAATGCTGTATAAACAACTTTTTATGTTTTTAAGAAGCTTTTTAAAATTATCAATAACTTTTTTGATTAAACTTAATAATGAAAAGTTTTTTAAGTTTTGCATTTGACTAGTCAGTAGACAATTTTCAGACTTTTAGATGAAATTTAAAAGAATTTCGAAAATCACTCAATTTATTTCTGTTACCAGTCTCGAATGCATGATGATAAAATGTACATATTTTATATAAACATAAATTAACATAAATTATTCTTCAATAATTGATTGTGAAAGCCATAATCAATTAATGGATTAAAATTATAATTAAAAGTATTAAGCTACAACAGGATTAACAAAAACAACATGTGAAAATAATTTTTACCTTGTATTTATCACTAGGATAAATATGTTTTATTGTTTAGATTTCTTTTGGAATTCAATAATATAACTCAAAGATCTGCCAGCATTTGGTTTTCAATAGTACCAAGAAATAAGTAAACAAATGAACGGGGAGCAATTTTATATGTTGAGGAGTTTATTAAAACCGACTGAATTTGTTGTTAAGCCTACAATATGTTGACTCTCTGTTCACAGCATGCCTTTCACAGTAAATTAGGCTTTTTTTTTAAATGATTCTACAAAATATATATTTTATAGAATCACTTTACAAATACCTAATTTTTTTTCTTTAGCAATATTGTTAAAAACAACCATTCACCATCAAAGATAGTGAATTTTTTTTTGTTGAAAATATTACTGTAAATCTTATGTATATCTTCTTCAGAGCTCTGGAGTCTTGGTCTATTAATTGGATCCAAGATAATGATTTTTAACTCAAAGAGATTGTGATTCAACTTGGTACACATTCAACCAAAAATACAATTTCTCTCATTGATCATTGGATGTGATGAATTGAATCATTGGATGTGATGAATTGAAGGAACTTGTAACTTACAAGAGTAAATAAAAGTTCTTATTTGAAGTTTGATTCCAAAAGTTTGATTTTTATATTTTAGACTCATTAGTTGAGCAAATGTCTGCTAAAAAACTTTTCAAATAAGAAAAACACACATATAAAAAACAAACAAACAAAAAAAAAACAACAAAAAAACAACAACAACACTTTCTTACTTATTTTTAGAATGTTCAGAATAAAACAGGTGCAAACTGAACAAAAGTTTATACAAAGAAAATGTTTTTGAATATTATCTTTTTTTTTTTAGTAAATTTTATTTTACAACTTTTAAGTATTTATAAAAATTTTAAACTTGTAAGTTACATCATTTCTATATAAAATCAATACTAATGCTTTATTTAATTGCAAGTTAATTATTTAATTGCAAGTTAATTATTGAATAGTATAGCAGCAAAAATAAGTTGCTTTCATAGGACAGTAGACAGCTAATCTTCTACTTATTTTTGCCATTCTTCTTTTTTTAAATTTATTTTTAGACTGATTATTGAAGATCATCATCAAGATCATCAATCTTCAAAAATCAGTAGTTCTTTTAAACAATTGACCAGATAACATTTTGTTAACAACTTTTATAAAATAACTAAAAAAAAATTTTAAAACAAACAATCTTTGTTTTTTAAAACTGACATAAATTTTCTGAATTGTAATTCTTAAAAACATTTAAACCTCAAATTTAGAAGATGATTAAATTAATAAAACAAAGAATACAAGTATCGCTGCCTGTCACCAAAAAAAACTTTTATAACCAATTTAATAATCTAAAGAATAGGTGACTCACACATAAGATGCTCTAAACAAATAAAATATTCAAGTCTAAATATTCAAGCAACAGAATTACCGTCAAAACAAAATCGATCCAAATAATGAATTCCAGGTTCTGTTGAAAAAACACCATGAAAAGACTTGCCCACAATATATTTTAGTAATGAGACTAATATTAGCAAAATTATTGAAATCATTCTAAAAAACAAAAATAAGTCTTATGCATTAAAATATACATAACAGATATTTATTTCAAATCTTCCATTTTCTTTAATATCGTTGTATTGATACAAAGTCAAAGGACAATAGGACTTTTGATAACTTAACTCCTTAAGCTTTATAACTCATAAACAGAAAAACGTTTCTTTTTAACTTAGATGGTAATTAACAACTCATTGAAGAATCAATTGGTTATTATTTTACTTGAACAAAAACAATAAAGCATGAATAGCAATTTTTTAACTTGTAAAACTTTGGTTATGGTTAGACAACTAAATAAACAATGGAATTTGGGAGAGCTAAATTTCAGGAAAGTTGTACAAAACATTGAGGAGGCAACCCTTCAGTGTAATGATAAATCTCTAAAAAACAAAGGTGATTTAATAAAAATTTTATTTGCCATGTTTATTTTTTTGGATAATGATTAGCCTTTCACTCATGACAGTTTTTTAAAATTTCACTTTGATAAATGATTAACCCTTTACTTATGACAGTTTTCAAAATGTTTACATTCTGTTTTTTGTTTAATTTAACCAATTAAGATAAATGATAACCAAATGTTATAAAAAAATTGTCCCTTGATTTTGTGGTATGAGACCATGAATGTAATAGTGGCAAAGCATAATCCTCAAGTTTTAAAAATTGTTTTTTTTGCTTAAGTTGGAATTATTACATACATCAAAAGACTGATCAAAAAAGATTAATGAGCAAAATATAGAATATCTGTTGAGAGTTAACTCAAAATATAGCCAATATCAATCATTTATTATCAATAACCTCAAAGTGTGAGCATGTCACGCCATAGGAACACTATTTATTTGATCATTAAATAGGATTCTTTAAACAAATTAATATAATGCACTTTAAGAACATAATATCATTAAGAGGTTGTCATGTTTGTATGGGACAGTCAATTGTCTAACATGGAACACAAGTAATAGGATGTCTGTTGCATTTAACTAAAAGTTACATTTCTACAATTAAACTTATTATGTAATTTAACTTGTGTGGAGGACAGCACTGTTATATCAAGATGACTGTTTGTGGAACAAATAGATAAAATAGATAAAATTGTTAGTCAGAACAAATAATTAAAATTGTTAGCCAGTGGACATTCTTTTCTTTCTTTCGACCATGACTTTTGGATAACCAAAAAATTGAAAGATTTTCTTTATTGCTGTTCTGATTGCAACAACAATAAACAAAAATCCAGTCACAAAAAAATCAGAAATTATGTATTCCACAATATATATATATATATATATATATATATATATATATATATATATATATATATATATATATATATATATATATATATAAAGAAAAAAGAAAAGAAAGATGGTCAATATAAAGATTAACATAAGTAAAGGAAAAATAGATACCATTCCCCACCAATCAAAAATTTAGCAATAATGAAAATTTAGCAAATATTCCCATTGATACTGTGGACATACAAAAGAGATTTTAAAGAAAATTTCTAACCTTGACATTCTGTTCTTATTTGGAAATTCAAAAAAAGAAAGATTTAATGCATCAATTGCAATTTGTTAAAAAAAAATCACACAATTCTTACAACTCGTTGAAAACTATTAATGTTGAACACAACGAGGCAGTAGCACCATATACTTTTGCTTCCAGATAAAACTGACATTAATATTTGAATTAGCATAATACTATTTTCATTAGCATTTAAATGCAAAAAGTAATTATTTCATAAAGTTATAACATTTGTAATTTTAAATGAATAGAGCAATTTAAGAAGAAAGTTCTAGAACAGTTATAGCAAAAATGCGTTAAAATCCATGATTAACTATTTTTAACAGAAAAAAAAAAAAACTTTATAAAATATTAAACTTTTTTAAAAACTATTTAAACTAGTAGTACATAAATTAATTAACAATAAAAAATAAACTTAAAACAAATATTTGAAAAAAGGTGAAATTTAAATCTTTATCATTTTTACTAGAAAAAACTGGAAAGTACATCACTATTGTGCTAACAGCCTCATACATAAACACACAAACAAATAAAATATATCTAAAATACAATTGATGCAAACTATGTAAACATTACATTTTGTTAAAACAAATAACCAACTTTAATTGAATTTAAAAGCATAAAACTAATAACTTTCATAGAAAAAAATGGGTGAAATAATTTTATTTGTATAAAGTTTTTAATATCGTTTAATATCTTCCTCACTGTCAATTAAAATATAAAACTTCAATCAAAGCTATCAAATATATGTGAAGCATGCCTCAACATTTTCATTTGCAATTTCGTGTTGAAATTAAAGACAACTGTCAAGTTACAGATAAAAAGTACTTAACAATCAAGAAAAAAACAAACCAATAAAATTTTCAAAGTTTTTAAAATGAATTCTTGAATGGTTATCCCTCTTCGATTATGTTTTCTCTTTGATACGTAACGGTCTTTTAATTTCAGAGAAATAATTGTACGAACGAGTTAGTGACAAATAAATAAGCTGCCATTTCTTCTAAAATAGATGACTGTAACAACAAATTGAAGTTACATAATTGTGAAAAATAATTAGCTTTCTTGTAACAGGATATGAAGTAACGAATTTGGGATTTTTTAGATAACTAAGACTTAAAGGAGTGTTATTTTATAAAAACCATCAGAGGAATTACACGGCATACAATGCCAAATGAAAAAGTTTGTCCCTACAGAAATTTATGTTCGAGCTGCACGATACACAAAAAGGTTGGGTATTTAAAAATAGCTCTAAATTCCAAATACAGTTTTTAAATTTAAAGTGTAAAAAAATAAGTTACGACCAAGTCCCACTTTATGCTCTTTAATTGCTAAAAAACAAACAAAAAAAATTTGTTGCTTGAATCTTCATTTCTTTTCAATTGATTTTTTTGTATAGTTTACCGCCCCCAGTTTCCAAGTTTCATCTCACTGTGAGTAAGGCATATTTTTTTACAGTTACCAGTACCTCGTATAATAATGGTGAAAAATTTCAAAAAACCTATACAAAATTGCCCTTTACAATTGGTGAATATTCACGTAACGTATTTGCTACTTTTTTTTTTTTTTTAATGTTTTTACTACTAAAATGTATTTTCCACTTTTTTTTTTTTTTAAATGATTTTCATCAAACAAAAGTTACGGGAAGTAAACAAAGTGATTTATGCAAATTATTGTGATTTATGTAAATTATGCTATTATTGTAAATTTTCAGAGAGATGATAGTTATAAAAGACCGTATTTCTTGCGTGATATTTGGGGCTCCACGAAACCTACCGACCATAGCTCCACCGACATACACCATTGTCATGAAGAAATATGTTAAACATTGACAAGACCTGAAGACGAACAATTAAAATTACCCTTTATTTTTGAACATATCTCACAAACTGTGTTATGAAATTGAAGAATTATAGGAAACTGTCTTTCTTCCAACGGCAACGTTTGCACAATGATTAAAAAAACTCACGACAAGCACAACACAATTCTAAAGGTCTACAAAGAAAAATAGGATCAACCCAACTATCAGCGGAGACTATAGAACTTTCACAATAAGCAAACACTCTGTTTGATCTCATAAAATGTAAGTACTCTGACATAGTGGCCAACTGTAAATGTGTGAAAGAACACAAAGTTCAAGTAAGCGAATGCGAGTTCCATAATGACCAGAGGCGACAAAAAAAGATGATAATCGGCGGTATATTTCAGGTGGCGTCAAAATTGAAGAGAAAAGCTGAAAGGGATGAAGCGAATTTTAAACAAATGAAAAAGCCAAGCCAGTTTTTCCAAAAGTATCGAAGATAACACGGACTCGTTGGACTGTGCCACTGTCGATGAGTACATTCCAAAATTAGTCAAGTCTAGTTTCAAATAGATTGGTTACTGTATTAGCACCAACAATTCTGTATAATCTTGGTATTGTGTTGCCGATGGACCAATCTAAATTAATTGATTGAAGCAAGATCCGCAGAGAACGTAACAAATTCGTAAAGAACTTCAGCAGAATAATGACTAATTGGACATATGGGGTGAGTTCTTTGATGGCCGCAAAGATCTAACTTTGACACAAGTTCTTGACGTACCTCAGAAAAGTCCCCTCGGAGAACACTTAAGCATAATCGCAACGCCGGTTCTTCGTACTTTAACCACACAACTCCGTCATTAGACTCCAGCAAAGACATAACCACTTCATTAGTCGCTAGTTTGATAGAGCGGAATGTAAAAACAGAGGAAATAAAAGTTGAAGGCAGTGACAGAACAAATGTGAAAACGGAACACATATCGGGGGTTATCCGGCGATTGGAAGAAATTTTCGAGCATCCTATGCAGTGGCTAGTATGCCTGCTCCATTCCAATGAGCTTCCCCTGCGCCATCTATTCCAGGTACTTGGTGACGCGACTAAAAGCCTGCGGGATCTCTGGATTTATTGGAATGCAGATAGTAACGAATAGCAAACAGCCTGTCTCTTCATTTAAACCAGTCCAGCTAACTAAACAGCTGTCCGATGTGGAACCGAAGGAATTGAGCACAGACCAGTGGTATCTACTAGAAATGTGTAATAGCATCAGCAAAAGTACATGTAGTATCAAATGGCAATGCAAAACCTGGGTTGCCTGAACCACTTACAATTACTGACAACTGCCAATAGATTTCTCCGATTATGTTTCAGCGTCAATAAACCATCTGAGAATCTGAATTGTTCACGGATATGCCCCGATGTGATTCGTTATCAAAGTTGTTTGTGGGCAGTTATTACGAGATGGCTTCATCCGTGCACGCGTTATTTCTCGACAGCGAATACTGAAGCTCAAGTCGAAAAGTAAATTCTCTCATTTCACCTTGTAACTGTTTGTGACTTTGAAAGGAAGAGGTATTTTATTAATTAAAGCATTTGATTGCATTAAATGAGTTTTAAGATGATTGCCTTTTACCTAGACACTAATCTACCTAGCGTTGAGTAACATTGTAAAGTAAAAAGTGTGAAAGGGTTATCAGACTTTTGAATTTTAAAAATCAAATTTAGCAAATGTGCTAAAAGGATGTTGAGTGATTATAAACCCATCGGATATATTTAGAGAAAATAGTAAAGGAAGAAAAACAGTATGAGATAATTAGAAACAGTTCTTTAATAAATATGCAGATATCTAACTCTTTACAATTTGATTGAAAAAAAAAAAAGCAGTATTGTTATCCAAATAGCATTTGAGTAATTAAGACTTGTGCAATGTGCCTCTTTAGAGTATTCTTGATATCTATACCCTATAGGGTATAGCATATAATAGCAATTGTATACAATTGCTATTCTATCTGAAAGTTAAATAGTTTTAACAGATAAGTAAGATCATGTTGGAATATTGGAAAATTGTTTTTTTTTGTGCTACATAAAGTTTGAGTCTATGTAAGATTTACATGACGCAATAATGGTGTATGAGACCATGTTTCAAACAGTTAGTTTTGAGACATAGTGTCACTACAATAACTGGCCTTTAGTAATTAAACTGATCGAAATCAGAAATCTGAAAGTATTTATGCAGGTCAGCAAACTTTCAACACCAAAAGAATGCAATGAGCTTTGTATAATAGAGGAAGAGAAACTGAAATATGAAGTACCACGTTTGTAACAGTTTGAATTGCAATCTAAAAAAAAACAAACTCTTAAGATGTGGTAGATTTTATCTTGTGAATTATTTTTGTGAATTATTTTAAAGGTTTTCTTGATTCCCTTTTTCTTGGTTGTAAAAAAAGTAGATAAAGAAGTTTCATGAGAAGGATGCATGAAGAAAAGTGGTCAATAACTAAAGGAAAAAAATAAACTTAAGTTTAAAAAAAAAAATACAGATGCAGAGAGCTGTTCCTTGTTACGGACCTTTAGAAAGCAGGTGAAATTAATAGCAGGTGGACTATATAATTAAAACCGTTTTAGCATATTAACATTTGTTTGTGAATATTTAGTATTATATAATTGTTAAGACGCAAAAACGAAAGAAAATAAAGATATAAGCATTAATTTTTACTCAAATCAAACACTTTGGGTCATGCTCTCTTATGGTTGAAATGTTCGGAATCTAGCCATGCTTTTTAGTTTCAGCAGACCAATTAGAAACTCAGTTTTCATAAAACTATTTACATAAATTATTCAGAGCTCAGCTTTGGTTTCTCAGCAATTACTACACTTTTTTCTATGTGATTTTAATCATGCAATCCGCAATAAATTTAGTCCATCAATAGAGCAACTCCGTAATATTAGCTGTTTTTGCAGATAAAAAGAAAAAAAAAAGAATCTGAAAAGAATCCTCAAAAGAAAAAAAGAGTTTGTTAACAATAGTACTATTAGGATCTGCGGCACTGCACGTCTATACGTCTATCAACTCAATGAACTTTCCAAGGCTCATTCTGAAACTTTCAACGAAAAAATTTTGCTTTGTAGAAAGTATAGCTTTCAACATTACTATCAATCTGTTACGATGCATCAATCTATTGTAACGCAAACGGATGAGTAGATGATGATACGGATGAGTAGATGGTTGTTCATGTTGATTGATTCGGCAAGCCTTCTTTATTCCATCTCACTCTCTTGTTTAAGAAGCCAAGTAGAATGGCTTGATTATGTTTTATCATAAATCCAATAAAAAAAATAAATAAACAACAATAATTAAAATACATCATTATTTTATTGTTATTATCATTATTATTATTATTATTACTATTATTATTATCATTATTAATCTGGTCAATTTAGCAGCAGTTTTAGTTAAAACTAAAGGCTATATAACTACACTGCACGGCTAAATTTTAAAAAAGAAGCTTTTATTTAGCGAGAGAAAATTTTCGTAAGCTTAACAACTTTTGTAGTGCTGATTTTGAATTTGGAGTCCGTTTTTCCTAATTATTCCTACTATAACTTCTTTATCGTCTACATTTGAGAAATGAGAAATTCCTTTCTTTTTTGAAGGAACAATTACAGAAAGTGTTTTGTAACAATGTGAATTTGTTATATCAAATTATATGTTCTTTAATTATACTTAACTAAGTTTAATTATGTATAATTGAGTTTAGAAAAAAATGCTGTCTAAATAATTCTATACACTTCTGCTAATTTTGATTATTTGAAGGATCTTGTGAGTAAAAGTATTTAGAGAATCTTGTGGACTTGTGGATGCAAATATACAAGATGGAGAAAAATGGATTTCAAATTCAGAATCAGTACCCTAAATTTAATTAAAATCACCAAAAATAGTTCTTGCTAAAAAGTATATCATGCAGTGTAAATACTAAAACGTGTTAATGGGAAAAATGTCTAGAAAAAAAAAAAAAAGAATTTAAGGTTTCTTTCAATTAAATTGTGAGGGTAAAATGGTGGTTGCATATACTTCAAGAGATATCCGATTTTGTAAAATTATCAACTTTTTCGTTTAAATAAAAAATTTTTTGTGTTCTTAACGACGAGATAACTTGTTAAGATATATCGAAAGTTTGGTTTGATTCTGTCAAGCATGATGATGCAATCAAAACAAATAGTTCATTAATTCAATAGACAAGAAGTTGAAGTTGTAAAAATCAAGTTCATGAGCCAACATGGTTTAGTAAAAGTATAAAAATAAAAGGTAAAATTGGTGTTTCTCATATCTCAAATCTAGATATGGTGGAGAAAAACAGAATTTAAATAGAAAATCTGGATTACAAATTATTTAAAATCACTTAAATTATCTCTCGCTAAGAACTATTTTTTAAAATTTAGTCTTATCAGTTAAAATGTGTTGTTTAGAATAAATGTAAAATATTGTTTAGAAGAAAAGTATTCAAGTGAAGAAAAAGTTAATCGATAATCTAGAAGTTAAATATTTGTAAGAAACAGAATATGTGCGTTTGAAGCAGAGAAATAGATCGCCCGCCGCGACATTTTCCGACCAGAGAAGAACCGGCTTAATCGGAATTTAGATTATACCGGGTGATAACTTGGGTATTTTTTTTTTAATCCGTCAGAGATTTAAATGTTATTTAAAATTTGAATAATATAATTTTGATCTCAGTATCTATTAGCTTTTTGAAAATGAATGACGTTAATATCTCTTATATTGAAAGTGAGAATGATGAACACCAGGAATCTTTTTCAAGAAATCAGTATGCAATACTTCAGCAGCTAGTTTTGGGTTTTAATAAATTTGGAGAAAATAAGATTAATGTTGACGCTGCTACAGCTATTAGTAATCGGACAGAATTTCTTGTTTGTGGACCTTCAAGAGTTGGAAAATCAAGTCTTATAAAGGAATTGACTGGTCAAAATGTCCCAACATCTGCCAGCCTTAATCCAAATACACAGTTTGCCACTTGTTATTCATATGAAAATGAATCAGTTGTCTTTTGGGACACAAAGGGATTCGAAAAGTGGGATAAAGAAAAACTTGATGATTTTTGGTATCTACATTACACTATTAAGCGCATATTGCCTTCATTTTGTTTATTTTGCGTTGGGGTGGGAGCTCATGCCAATTTAGAATTAATACGTTATATGTTTGAAACATATTTGTTTCGATATAAAATCCCTATATGTTGGGTAATAACTAAAGCTGGAGTTACTGATATACCTCAAACAAGGTCATACATTAATGAAGGAATAAGTTTGTTAGGCAATATTGTTGCTACTATCAAAGAAACAATTGCATGGAAGGCTGAAAAAGGATTTATTCTTCGTGTTAACTCTGTTGAAGCCCAAATTTCAATTCCAAATCAGCAACAAGTGACAATCCAAAAATTTGGTCTTTCTACACTACTCTATGTTCTTGCTACAAATATTTCAGTCAGTTCACAGCAGCATTTGATGAACTTGTATAAAGAAAATGAAAGTTTTCTTTCTTATATTTTATCTAGTTTATTTGAAACTGCATACAAGTTAGGGATGCCAGTCACAAACTATTTAGATATTGATAAAAGAGAGTTATTTCAGAAAGCTGCTGGAGGACAATTTGATCTTGTTATCATTCGTTCTATTGTAGATGCTATTATTAAACATGGACCAGAGTTTTATTCAATGTTAAATAAGTATAAATAAATTATATTTAGAAAATTTTGTATTTAGTCATAAAAAAGATGTTAACTAAAATTTTAAAATATGCTTTTTAAAATTTCTGAAAATTTTACTGTATGGTTTTTATAAATTTTTCTCATTTAAATGTTTTATATAGTTTTGTAACTGGAAAATTATGGTTTATTTTTCATAAATTTGTTGTGTTTTTTAATCAGTTAACCTTCGTTGATTTTAGTTTTATAATTCAGTTCTATAGTAAATGATAACATTTTTGTTTTAAAAAGCAATAGATTTTTAGAGGTTTTCTTAGAAACCACAACATTAGTGGAAGAGTTGCTGTGTCATAATCATTTTAATTTTGATATTTTCATAAATTAAATCAACAGTTAAGTAAAAATATCTTTAGCACTCTGTGACTAGTTGCCGAAAGTGCAGCTTTGCAGTGAGTAGTAATATTTCCACATTTGGGATACAATATATAGTTCTGGATAGTTAGGATCTTTTGGCAAACAAGGAGTGTTTTGTTTTTAGCCTCTCATGAAGCTGTTAGATATTAATCTACACCTGTCCTCATTTCAGTTATCATAAAGAAATAAAATAAATAGCATTAAGAAATGTTACTTAATAATATTACAAATGTTGATCAGTAATATTCTGTTACTTGTTTTTCCTGATAAATTACAGAAATGCTACTTATCTAATTTACTCTTTAACAACCAAATCTTTGTAGATTCTTTAACTATTAAACGGTTCACTCGTAAAAAGTCTGTAATAAACAGTAATAAAGAGACTTAAATATTCTTAGATATTTAAAATGCCAAGATTTTACTCGGAGTGGTATGTACTACAGGAATTGGAACCAATCAGATCCGAGTTTCGTTTGATAAAACTTATTTGTGCAGAATACCATCAATTGGGGTAACTTCGGGCAATTTTAGGGGTTTTCAGTAAACTAAAAAATTGATAAACCATATAATTAGGGCATGTAATGCTATTATAAATAATATACAACCAGTACTATCATATCATACCAAGAGTGTATACTTGCTATAACTGTTACTCCTTTTTTTTTAGTCAAAAAATGGTTCGAATTCACCCTATAGGGCAGTTTAATTCGGACATTTTTGGAAATTGCGTAAATGCGTAAATTCNACGCAATTTCCGATGGCGGGATGCTCTAACGACTGTCCACTGAAAACTACATGGCGCCGCGTCCCAACTATTGTTTCAGGAACAATGCGTCAACGTTTGGTTGTTTTTACTTTCAAGTATTCAATAAGCATAAACATTCAAACTTCATAATTTGTACTTTTTTTCTTATTCACTTGTGTCCGAATTCCCCTCGTTTCTAAATTAAAGCATGGTCTTTTTACTAGGGGTGGGAGTTAAGGTTAGTTTTAGTCTAACTAAAATTAGCCGGCTAACTTTTTAGTCTTACTATAGTCTTACTACTGTTTTTAAGAAATTTAAAACACGTAACATAGTTTGTGACAATTAGGTAATAAAAATGTTTTGTTTGTACCTAGTATTGCCCCAAATTTTCATTTATTCAACTAAATAAAAATTGGTTTGTTAGCAGAACTCCGTCAAAAACAGCTAATATTTTATACCGAAAATATAATTAGTTATTAGCATTTTAATAATAATTTTTAAAAGAAAAACAAAATCGAGAGTTGAACAAGATATATATTCAATTATACAATAAAGAAATAATAAAAAACATTAATTACCTAACTGTTTCAATCTTATTGTTGTTACTGTAAATATCTGCGTATTTATGAGTACAGAACGAAAAAAATTACGTATTATTACCTCAAAAAACCATTGCATGTATTACATAAAGGAAATCCGAAAATGCTTCTGCACATAATACACCTTTCAAAAACATGGCACCATTTTTTTTTTATAGATTGATTTCACATGTGTTTTATAATTTATAATTCACTTTAATTAGAAATTGAAAAAATCCAGATCTGAACCGTTTTTCATTGAAATTTAAAACAAGCACTTAATAATAACGGGGGACTAATTAGATAAGTTTTATTACAAAATTCCAAGTGTATATGTTGCAAACCTTTCTCCAAAAACGTGAAAAACTCTGAAAATCTAACCTTGAAATAGATGCGCTGCAGATAAAAATTGTAACTTAAAGCAATTTGTAATTAAAAACATGGCGCTAAAACCACTTCACAACTAATGCATAACAAGATTTTTAAAAAGTATGTTTTGGGTAATAGTAACAATATATTTTTCGCAAATTAAAAATTTAGTCGACTAAATTTAGTTAGACTAAAAAGTTAGTCGACTAAGTTTAGTGGTATAGAAGCCATCGGCACATTTGCACTATAATTGGGGTTTTGTCCGAATTCAGCTCCATGTCCGAAATCACCCCCATTTGACGGTATTTATCGGATTATTTAGTAACAAATGGCTGACACAATTGTAATTAGCGAATAGTTATGTTATATGGTGGTCTCAAATAATTAAGCATTATTAGTAGGAGATGGTTGTCAAAATTTAAGGAAAAATTTATTTGTTTATATACGAATTTTTCCTTTTACTCAGAAATATTTACTGATACTGTAAAAAACACAAACAAAAAAAAAACATTCACCAAACCAGAATGAGCAATTTTTTTTTTTGTTGAATCCGAATTCCTTAGAGAGGGTTTGATTCCCATCTCTCGTATGATTGACACAAGTTTCTACGGCTGTTTACCACTCTCTCACAAATTTTTACGTGTTGGTTTGATCATTTCGACGTGTTGGTTTGACCAGTTCTAACTGACATTTTCGCCGAAACTGAGGTTATTGGATTAATTGAACTATGACGAACAATATAAACTAAAACTTAGTGCGATCTAGCGTAATACAAGCGAACTACTAACATAGGCGTAGAACGCGCTGGGGCTCGGGGGCTCGAGCCCCATCCGAAAATTTGTCCCTGGGGCTTTGCCCTACCTGGGAAAATTCACCGAGCTTTCAAAAATATTTAAAAAATAAACCTGCATCAAAGCTACCCAAATGAAAATGCCTTTACCTCGTAGTTCAAGAGAAAAAGATTCGTACGAAGCTTTTATTTTAAACGGATTTTCTAATTGGAAGAAAGCGTTACAAATTTTTGGTTCTCACGAGCGATCTGCACTCAATAGGGCGTCTGTTAGTATGATCATCTCAATAACACTGGAATTGACCGTTATCCAACAGCTTAATTATCACCAAAATAAAAAAATGATGAATAATCGTACGGCTTTATCAAAAATATTTACAACACTTCTTTATTTGGTAATTCCTCAATTTTGTTTAAGAATTTATTTATTGGATAACTAAATTTTCTTCTTAATGTGTTAGGGAACGCAAGGCCTTGCCATTCGTGGAAAGGTTGAAAATAATTCNAATGAACTTGTATAAAGAAAATGAAAGTTTTCTTTCCTATATTTCATCTAGTTTATTTGAAACTGCATACAAGTTAGGGATGCCAGTCACAAACTATTTAGATAATGATAAAAGAGATTTATTTCAGAAAGCTGCTGGAGGACAATTTGATCTTGTTATCATTCGTTCTATTGTAGATGCTATTATTAAACATGGACCAGAGTTTTATTCAATGTTAATTAAGTATAAATAAATTTTATTTAGAAAGATTTATATTTAGAAAATTTTGTATTTAGTTATAAAAAAGATGTTAATTTTGAAAGATGCTTTTTTAAAATTTCTAAAAAATTTTACTGTATTGTTTTTATAAATTTTTCTTATTTAAATGTTTTATATAGTTTTGTAACTGGAAAATTATGGTTTATTTTTCATAAATTTGTTGTGTTTTTTACTCAGTTAACCTTCATTGATTTTAGTTTTATGATTTAGTTTTATGGTAAATGATAACATTTTTGTTTTAAAAAGCAACAGATTTTTAGAGGTTTTCTTAGAAACTGCAACATTAGTGGAAGAGTTGCTGTTTCATAATCATTTTAATTTTGATATTTTTTAACTTATATCAACAGTTAGGTAAAAATATCTTTAGCGCTTTGTGACTAGTTGCCTAAAGTGCAGCTCTGCAGTGGATAGTAATCTTTTCACATTTGGGATAGATATATAGTTCTGGATAGTTAGGATCTTTTAGCAAACAAGCAGTGTTTTGTTTTTAGCCTCTCAAGAAGCTGTAAAATATTAATCTGTCCTCATTTCAGTTACTTATCATAAAGAAATAAAATAAGTAGCATTAAGAAATGTTACGTAATATTGTAAATGGTGATAAGTAAATTTCTGTTAACTATTTTTCCTGATAAGTTACAGAAATGTTACTTATCTAATTTACTTTTTAATAACCAAATCTTTACAGATTTTTAACAATATTAAACGGTTCACTCGTAAAAAGTCTGTAATAATCAGTAATGATGAGACTTAAATATTCTTAGATATTTCAAATGCCAAGATTTTACTCGGAGTGGTATGTACTACAGGAATTGAAACCAATCAGATCCGAAACGAGCTTCGTTTGATAAAACTTATTTGTGCAGAATACCATCAATTGGGGCAACTTCAGGCAATTTTAGGGGTTTTCAGTAAACTAAAAAATTGATAAACCATATAATTAGGGCATGTAATGCTATTATAAATAATATACAACCAGGACTATCATATATTCCAAAAGTGTATACTTGCTATAACTGTTACTCCTTTTTTTTAGTCAAAAAATGGTCCGAATTCACCCTACAGGGCAGTTTAATTCGGACATTTTTGTCTTTCATGTTGTAGGAGGTCAGTATTCATGCGATGTTAGTTCGTACACACATGCTGTTTTTAAAAAAGCCTTAGAATATTCTATTAACAATTACAATACCACCTCACTCAGTACTTCTAGTTGGGTACCATACCCTTTACAAGTATTTATCACTTAAGTATGCCATTTACGACTGTCCACTGAAAACTGCATGACGCCGCGTCCCAAGTATTATTTCAGGAACGATATGTCAACGTTTGGTTGTTTTTACTTTCAAGCATTCAATAAGCATAAACATTTCAACTTCATAATTTGTACATTTTTTCTCATTCACTTGTGTCCGAATTCCCCTCATTTCTAAATTAAAACATGTACTTTTTACTAGATTTAGTCGACTAACTTCTTAGTCTAACTAAAATTAGCAGGCTAACTTTTTAGTCTTTCTATAGTCTTATTACTGTTTTTAAGAAATTTAAAACACTTAATATAATTTGTGACAATTAGGTAATAAAAATGTTTTGTTTGTACCTAGTATTGCCCCATATTTTTTTTATTCAATTAAATAAAAATTGGTTTGTTTGCACAACTCCGTCAACAGCTCATATTTTATACCGAAAACATTATTAGTTATTAGCATTTTAATAATAATTTTTAAAAGAAAAACAAAATCGAGAGTTGAACAAGATATATATTCAATTACACAATATAGAAATAATAAAAAAACATTAATTGCCTAACTGTTTCAATCTTATTGTTGTCATTGTAAATATCTGCGTATTTATGAGCGTAGAACGAAAAAAATTACGTATTATTACTTCAAAAAACCATTGCAGGTATTATATAAAGGAAATCCGAAAATGCTTCTGCACATAATACACCTTTCAAAAACATGGCACCATTTTTTTTTTTTATAGATTGATTTCACATGTGTTTTATAATTTATAATTCACTTTAATTAGAAATTGAAAAAATCCAGATCTGAACCGCTTTTCATTGAGATTTAAAACAAGCACTTAATAATAACGGGGGACTAATTAGATAAGTTTTGTTACAAAATTCCAAGTGTATATGTCGCAAACATTTCTCCAGAAACCTGAAAAACTCTGAAAATCGAACCTTGAAATAGATGCTTTGCAGACAAAAGTTGTAATTTACAGCAATTTGGAATTAAAAACATGGCGCTCAAACCACTTCACAACTAACGCAGAGCAAGATTTCAAAAAAGTATTTTTTGGGTAACAGTTACAATATATTTTTCGCAAATTAAAAATTTAGTCGACTAAATTTAGTTAAACTAAAAAGTTAGTCGACTAAGTTTAGTTACGGTTTTTTTAGTTATGTTAGTTGGAATTTTTAGCTTTGGTCACAACACTACTTAAATCAAATCTTTTACTTGTCTATTCAAACAAAGTTGACATACGATAACTATCACAAACGTTACATCAGCATTTTTATAAACTGTCTGCAACTTAAAGAACAGAGTTTTGCTGAATTAATCTTTTTACGTAAAAAACACCTTCACTCAAAGAATATTTATTTTACCGCTTATGACGTAGTAAATTTCACACATCTTTAATTAAATAAGTGACAACACTATTTTTCAGCATTGAAATATTTAGTCTGATACACTGCTATAGAAGGCATCGGCACATTTGCACTATAATTGGGGTTTTGTCCGAACTCAGCTCCATGTCCGAAATCACCTCCATTTGACGGTATTTATCGGATTATTTAGTAACAAATGGCTGACACAATTGTAATTAGCTAATAGTTATGTTATATGGAGGTCTCAAATAATTATGCATTACTAGCAGGAGATGGTTGTCAAAATTTAAGGAAAAATTTATTTGTTTATATACGAATTTTTCCTTTTACTCAGAAATATTTACTGCTACTGCAAAAAACACAAACAAAAAAAAACATTCACCAAACCAGAATGAGCAATCATTTTTTTTTTGTTGAACCCGAATTCCTTAGAGAGGATTTGATTCCCATCTCTCGTATGAAATGATTGAGCGATAAGACTTCTACTTCGCTCAAAACAGCTCAAGTCTTATTAGGATCGCTCCATCTCGTTCTTTAATTCTGACATACAAAAATGCCTAAAAGTATGGCAAGCTCTTCATCATGTTTAAAAATGGTTATCGGCTTAAAATATTAGGTTTCTTTGCACAGTTAAGGTTTTTCAATTTTAATCATTGAAAATTTGAATTAAAAAAAATAAGACATTGGAACTTGGAACGTCAAGCTTTTATGAATAGTAAAATACATAACAGTAAAAAACAGGAAACTTTGTTCCTTCTTTATTTTGATTCATAAAATTCATGTTGTGATTCATAAGAAGAAAAATATGGTGATTTGTTTAAAAAGTGTCCTCTCAAAAATAGCTCCTAACAACTTACTGATTCCAATTATGGATTTTATCAGTTGGCAAATTGCTTCTTTAAAACCAAGGACTTTTAACATGGGTAGTTATGATATTAGATTTATCATGGGTAATCATAAATCATGATATTAGCTGTAAGCATATGCTCAAGATATACAACATTTAACAGCTTTATTTGATCTGTTCATTAAATGAGTAACACCTTCTTTGAAAGTAGAACAACCTTGTTTTTACTCTTCTTTTTTTAAATGTTTAAAACAATTATTAGAAGGATTACAGGAGTATCCTTCATAATTAACAAAAATGTATGTTAAAGAAACACTTATGTTAAAGAAAAACTTATATTAAAGAAACACTTATGTTTACAACCGTTTACAAGTATGCAAAGATATATAGATTAGTATTTAGTGAAAAGCACGAGTAACACTTATCTATAAGTAGCACAAGTTTTTCGATAATATGAAAGGTCCAAAAATGTCCATGCAAAAATTAATTTGTTTTGGTCTGGAAAATATTCAGCAAATGTATATACATTTTTAATCCGAAATAAAAAATGGCGCAACTAGCGCTTTATTTATCTGGCACTGAACATCAATATATGTATGTTCAGCCTACTTTTTTAGCCACATTTTTTTTCTTTTGTTTTTTCATCAATTGTAACTGATATCACAATTACTCTATAAACAATGCTCCATAAAATACTCTATGCTCTATAAGATACTCTATAAAATATAATGTGTTATAATCAACAAAAAGGCTATTGCTTACGTATTTACTCTGCCTTTTAGTAACTGAAATGGAGAAAGATCATTTGGTCAATTAAAACGGATAAAATTATCAGAAAAACGGATAAAATAGTCAGAAATCTTGATTAGCCCCTTCATATTTAGTAACATTAAGCAATAGTGATAAAAATATCACTAATGCTTAATGTTACTAAATATAACAAATAAACTAAAAAACATTATAAAGGTATTTTGTCGTTTTGTTTATTATTATTTTTTTTTTACTTTTATTAAATATATTTATATTTGTCTTTACATATAATTAGTTTTTGTTATTTTTTTCCATTTGTTAAAATTTTTGAGGACCTATTTTAGTTTTTTTTGTCTTGTTTGCGCCAGGTCAATAAAAAGTTCATCTAGCACTGTAAGTTTTGGCAGTCGTTAACATATTCATGAATACATAAAATGTAGATCCAAATATTTATAATATTCCAGTCGAATTTTCAATAGAATTTTTTCAAACTCCATGGGAATTACTGCTCTTTTTATTTTCTTTTTTCGTATTGAGTGTTCAGCATTTTAGGTTAAATATTATTTTTAGTTTTAGCACCCTTTCTTTGTTTACAAATATTTTTTACAGGTGTTAAAAATGACAAATTAGTTGTAAAACTTACAGTTTAGCAACTGTGACCAGTGTTTACATAACCCTTAAAAGCCTTTTTACCCCTCACAAGTTTCCACGGCTGTTTACCACTCCCTCACAAATTTTTACGGGTGTTTAACAGAATACAAAAGCTCCTATATTCCTTACCTTCATTTTTCTTAGCTTTAAACAAACATGGTTGAAAATTTTTACAATTAATGTTTTATCATTTCGACATGTTGGTTTGATCAGTTCTAACTGACATTTTCGCCAAAATTGAGGTTATTGGATTAATTGAATTATGACGAACAATATAAACTAAAACTTCCTGCGATCTAATATGCTAAAGTTCTATCTGAAGGTTTAGTTTACTGATATTCAGTTTGACAAGGTGTCAACTCACCCGTAACTTTATGTTACGTAGCTTAACTCAAATTAATTACTGTTACGTCGTGTTTAAAAGTACTGGTTTCTATCAGCATTAAGATAACTATAATAGTTATTTTAACAGTAATTATTAAAATAGTAACCATTAAAATAGCTGTTTTTTCTATTCTATTCTGATTATTAAATAGAACATATCCCTTACGCTCAATCAATACATGTTTATTTTGCTTCGTTTATCTCTAATAGTCAGTCGGTGAATATAATTGATGTGATAAGTTAATATTAAAAAAGTAAAACATTCAAGTTACTTTTTAATAGCAATAATAAAAACAAGCAGTGTAGTTAAAAGTTCGATTTAACTTTTCATAAAAGAAAAAACTTTTCACTCTTAGTAAAATATTAACACAAAAAATCGAAGGTGTACTAATCTAATATAGAAAGCTCCTTTTTTGAACGTTTCTGTGCTAAAACTTACTCAAGTATTACACATAATACATTTTGAATCTACCTATGACCAAAACGAACCAATGAACTGTGCTGATGTCAAATTCAATGATAAACCTAAGAAAAAGAATGCTGGCACTGGGTTATCGACTTCCATTGTTTTTAATGTAAAGGTAAAAAATCCAAACTTGTACAAAAGAACTTACAGACCTAAAAAAGAAAGAAATTAGGGCTGCGTTTCCGTTATTGCCTCTTCAGGATCAAGCCTTATGCATAACATAATCGTTGGTAAAATGTACCGATAAAAATTAGTTTGATAGAGAAGATAAACGAAATGAGTATATAAAAATGTTTAAATGGTGACGTACTATGAAATTTTGTGCCTGAAACAATAAAGTATACGGTTACGGTAGTTAGAGCCGTGTCATAGTGTAGATTTGTCTTTTTCCCTATGACAAGGTTCTAACTGTATTTTGAGGGTATTTATTTTTCTATAAAGAGTAAAAAATTTTTACATCATAAGTTATGATACTAATGTTTAGTGCTTGTGTTTATGAAGGGGGGAGAGAGGGGAGGAGGGGGGAATATAATGAATGCTTATTAATAAATTTCCATAATTATCTTTAAAATTCATAGAAAATTAAAATCTTAAAAAATATGCTTACCGTAAATTTTTATTTTAATATGCATAATGTAAATATAAGAAAACAAAAATAGTTATCTATTTTTGCTGCTCTGCAGAAGATAATTATAAAACAAAGAAATACGATTAGTTTACACAGCTTCAGTAAAGAATTACCAACAACGTGAACATGCATTAAGTACGTGACAGCAGTCGGATACTTTATGGATGTTCATGTACTTAATGCGTATTCAAGTCCTCAAAAGCAACTTAAATAAATCTTTCTTTTGGTGTTTTTTTTTAGAAATTTCATTTATCAAAAAATATAAACAAATTTTATAGTTTGTAAAACGTTTTCTCTGTGTACCTCCTCCTCCCATCCGAATTGTTTACTTCAATATCTACAGTATACAGTGCCAAACTAAATCAACAAAATCTGACTGGTTTACTTTTTATGACCAAGCTATGAAAACCCTAATTTTTAATAAACCTGTAAAGATCATAAAATTATCAAAATACTTAATGTTGACATTGTCAATCAACTATGTCCTGATCAGAAATTACTTCATGAATCATGCTCTAAATAACATTTGTTTTTTAGGATATATTGATGCATTATGAGGTCTTCATTGCCAAAAAAGAAATACCATTGCTATCTCTTGTGACACTAAATCCCATTACTGATAAATAGTGAATTTTCATTAATTAAAGACTTTTGCAGTAATGCTATTGAGGTTGTTTTGTGCAATGCCTACATCCTAAGTATGGGCTACAACAAAATCATATTTAGTTCTTTACTTAAGTCTTGCGTTCTTACCATTATGTAACTTTTTGCTAACGTAAGCACTTACAAACCGGCATTATCTTTAAAAGCCAATTTATACTTTAACGGTCTGGAGCAAAAAAGATTGATAAATATCACGGAAACCAGGGAGTGAGACCCATTTTCCAAAGATTCACATTAATTTCACATAAAGCTTTTCTCAAGCTTATAACATTGCAGCTTTTAAAAATCTTGATTGGTTAAAAAAGTGAAAAGGGGAGCAGTGCTTTCTCGGCCCCTCTCGTTCGATGGCCATAGAAGCACTCCATGTCCTGTCTGATTCATTCGGAGTCACTTATGAATGCAGTTCTTTGCACAGTTAAGGTTTTTCAATTTTATTCATTGAAAATTTGAATTCAAAAAAATAAGACATTAGAACTTGGAACGTCAAGTTTTTATGAATAGTAAAATTCATTCAAATATAAAAACAGGAAACTTTGTGCCTCCTATATTGTGATTCATAACATTCATATTGTGATTCATAAGAAGAAAGTAAATTTAAGAAGTTTTTTTTATTTCAATTAATTTGTCTTCCATAAATTTGTAAAGAATTCCTCAGGACTCTTTTATTTAAGGAGGCTGTGACATTTTTCTAAACCTTCTCATTTCAAATGGAAGATTAATCTGATGCCTTCGCAAGCATCTGGATAATCTTCCATTCTAAAATTGAAAGGTTTCTTAGAGGTTCATAAGAAACATAACTAAGAACATAAGAAACTACAGCACTAAATTTAGCTTGATAAACAGATCGCGTGTGGGAATTAAAGTGTACATAATAATCTAAACGCGGCGGCTTTTCTTTGTGTCTCTTAAGATAATATTTGCCGCAGTGAGAAACTTTTTATCCTTTCATTAAAAAATAAGTTAATCATTATAATGTTTCCAGAGAGACATATAATAGTTCTTGAGGATAAATAAACAGATAAATAAATTATATATATATATATATATATATATATATATATATATATATATATATATATATATATATATATATATATATATATATATATATATATATATATATATATATATGGACACAAACACACAAAAACACACACAAGAACACATACAAAAACACACACAAGAACACATGATGTTGCGATGATATGCACTGTTTTAATTAGGGGTCGATTATAAAGAAATATGTTCCGGGATGAATTATTTTTAAGAATTTACACCCGATTCAAATTAGAATGTAAAATCATAGATGATGGACAGTAAATTAGCACTTTTTTAAATATGAGTAAAGATAATGACCTGATTCCAAAAAGGAATATTCTCGTGTCCATCATTCTGAGATAAATTAAAAGTATAAATAGTGCGTTTTGCAGCAGCAATTTTGCTTTTTTTTAAAAAATTTTTCATAATCTGTGCAAAAAGTTAGACTTAAAAGTTCTTTTTAAAACTTTATCTTTGCAAGCGAAATATATAAACCATGTTTTCAATTGTAAATAATGTAGAATATGTACAATATATAATTTAATAAGGTTTGGTGTGCTCAACTAAATAGGGTTACAATACTGCAACAAAGGTTTTATTAATGATTGCTACACTATAATGATGTAAGACCAATTACTTGAAGTACTTTTACACTGTTCTTACAGTGTAGAAACTATTTCAAATCATTTTTTGATCCATAATTTTTTACAATTGTAAAGTGTTCCAAGTTTTCATTTGGTTTCATTATTAACTACATGCTTTAACATTATTTGATATCGAAATTTTTTTTGGTAATAAGTATTTTTTGATGTCTAAATAGTTTTGATGTAGCTATTAAGCAGTGTTATCAAATAATCCGCTCGTTTAAATTTGATCCCTTTTCAAGTTTTGAAATATCTATTAAAATCGTTATTGATTCTTCGAAATTAGGATTTCAAAAAAACTTAGCGGAAGTCACTGACCTAGAAATATTAAGAAAGATAAATGAAGCATGTATGCAAGTCAAACCCAGATCTTTTTAAAATGAAAGTTTAGGAAAATAGGTCTCATACACGTGAGTTTTAAGTTGTAATAGAACGTAATTGATAACCATATTGTCGTAATGTTTTAATCTTTTAAGAATTTATGGTGTAAAAGTCATACGATAAAATGCCGGAGGTATTTCAAATAGTTTTTTTGAGTTGTTTTTTTTATACATTTTAAGTTAAGATTGAAAAAGAAATATAAATTTTGCTTTATTTTCTATTCTAAATTTTTTTTAAATCAGGAATAAAGCAACTTTAACAAGCAATTTTATCAATTACGTCATTGAGAAAATATTTCCTTTCATAGAGTTAAAATGAACAAAATTGGTTCTTAAATATTTAAAAAAACTCTGAAGAGGCTTGGAGCTATCCGTGTGTAATTTCTTATCTATATATCGAACAAGGATATTTGTAAAATCGTTTTAAAAAACCAAACACCGCTGCAACGTTACTTTCAATTAAAACTGCTACAACTTTTGAAATCCTAGAATTAAATTCTTGTTTACGCATGTTTTACATCCTAATCGAAGCTTCATCAGACCCTCGTTTGTCATCTATTTCTCATTTGTTTGTTCTGGTCTCGTTTGTAAACCAAAATAGATCAAACTCTTCATCAACAAGAACAAAAACGAATAGCAGTTGTTAGCAAAGCTTAACAACAGGAGAATCCCAATGAAAAGCAAACTCTCACCATCTATCAAGCTTATAGATTTAAAAATAAATTAAAAATTTTTTTTTTTACTTTATGGGAAATTAAATAGAAAAAAGTCAACATATGTTTTATATAAATCTATTACCAAAACATAATATATTCGTCAATTTTAAAAGATAAATAAAATTTGTTTTATATGTAATAAATACATCAACTATTATTAAAAAAAAAAAAAGTAGTATATGTATATTTAAAAGTAGTAAATATTTAAAAGCAGAAAAGAAAAAATAAATAAAAAAAACAATGAGGCAAAAAAAAAAAAAAGTACAACAAAATTATAACAACAGCTAAAAAAAAAAATATAAATATAATATAACAGAAAAATAAAACTACTATTAACAAAATGTCTTCTTTTTTATAAATTTATATTTCGTTTCCAGTTCAGTGAATCCTTACATTTTCTCCGACTTCTAAACCATTAATTGTATCAGGATTTCGAGTTGTTTTTCGATGATCTATACCAACACATTCTGTCAAACAGCTCATTCTTCTGTTTACGCATACGATCTGTTCATTAAGAGATTTTGCAATTTTATCGCATAAGTCATATTGTCCGTGACATTTACTTTCACACGAAAATCCTTTATCAAGTTCTTTAAATTCCGAATCCTTTAAAGGAGCACCACATATATTTTCTCTGTATGTTAGTGCCAGCGAACATGCAAAAAACACCCAAATCATCATTTCAGCTGTGAGCTAACTTACTTCTTCTTCGCTGTCTTCCAAGCTTCTATTATCGCCTAATTAAGTTGTGCTATTTATAGCAGTAGTCCGCCGGTGCTTCACAATAATAGACAAAACAAAGAGACCTTTGGTTCCCCATTTAAGTTTTCATTGATAAATTAAAACAACTCTTCCTTAATTATTCTGTTTTTTAAAACATATCCGGATAATACCACGCACATTGCTGGTTTTCTTGTTTGATAAAGTAAACTTTTAGATTTAATTAAAATGGTCATAAATAAAAATAGACGTAATTTTCAACCTTTCATCCTTTTTCAACATTTCAGTTTAAAATGTATCAATCAACCGAAAACCAAGATAGAAAAAATCATCAACATTCTGATTCTGAGAATAAATTCTGTTTTTAATTAGGCAAATAAGTTAATCGTTTAATTATTTAAGTTATTGATAACTTTAAAATTTTTAAATGAATATAATGAGTTTAATCAGGTGGATTTGTTTTCAATGCTGTTTAGAAATTTTTATGTTCAGATCTCAATAGTTAAGTTGATTTTAAGTCAAACTTATATTACTTTGATCAGCCTATCTTTTTTTTTTAAGTGACTTAATTGAGAATTTTTAACGCATTAGAATTTTTGATGATACAAATTATTGTATATTGTTTTTGATTACTTTCATGTTTTTCTTTACCATACTATTGTTTGGGAAACAAACAGGAAATACGCATTCATTTCAAAGAAGTTATGCACGTCTGAATTAGCTCTTAATAAATCTATGAATATTTATTCTATTTGTATTATTCCTTTTGTATTATTCCTTTTTTAACTATATCTTTAATAAGATTTCCGGGCCATTTATGTTAATGACGTCAGTTTTTTAAAAGTGCATAGATTGAAAATTATCCCTACGCACCTTGATTCATTAATCACAGTGGTGTAGTTAATGATATATCTACTAAAATGCAAGGGGTGCTGTGTACTGGTGTTGCCATGAGAGGAAACTTAAAAAATTTCTTCTATACATTTAAACATACTCAAATCGATAATTCCTCAACGTGATTAGATGCATTATTTTAAATAACGAAAACGAAAATTTGGTTTATAAAAGTTAAACCAACGATTAATAAAAACCTCATGTTTTTCGTGAATTAAAAAAAAAATAAAAAAACGAAGTTTGCTTAATTAAAGATAATTATGACATTTTCTTAAAGAAAATCTCTTGAGCACATCGAGACAAAAGGAGGAAAAAATGGACTAATTAAAGTTTTCAAATATTGTTTGAAGAAACGCCAGATTCCTTATTTCAATTCTTTAAGAAATATGCAAGACAAGAAACAAGCAGGAAAAGAAACAAGCAAAACAAAAATTACTTTGAAATCAGCAGGAGTATTTAAAAAAAAAAGATTTATAAAGAATAAATTAAAAAACAAACAAACAAAAAAAAAACTGATCTATTAAAATAATTCTTTATCTTATAACTAATGCTTCAATTTCTGATGTTGCCTTCTCAAGATCTTTTTAAGATTCTGGATCACACGAAGCATAACAACCTCGCTCATTTTCTTTACAAAATAAGCTCTTGCATAGCTCAAAAAAAAAATTACAATACAACGAGTCATAGTTTTATATATCGAATAGGATATATGACTCGTTGTATTGTAATTGCTGTATCTCAAATTAACGTTCGGCAAAAAGATCATAAAATTTGGGATGTAATTGAAACAAGTGAAAATAAAACCTTATGATTTTAACGAATGAAATCTAGAATCCTTGACATACTTTTCATAGTTTTATCTTTCAATCAATAAAGTCCTGGTTGAGTATAAATGAATGTAAAATATCTTTAACCATGAAAAAAAAAGCAACGGTAAGATGTCGCATACTTTTTTAAATGTATAAACTCTTGAATAATTTCTTTGAATTAATTTTAACTTGCCAGACTTGCGAAAAATATTGACAATGTTAGACTCATCTGTTTTTTGTCATTATGTTGATGCATCCTAAGCGAATCCTATGATGAATAATTCTGAAATATAGAATAAACCTATCGTAGTTTGCGTCATTAAAAACCTACACACATCTCATAAAACTCAACTTCATGTTAACAACTTCGTTCGAAACGAACCAGCTAAGGCTCCACAAACCATAAATAAGAAACACGACGCCAGTGATATATTTTTAAAAATCTAGCAGACCATAAAAATACAGTTAAAAAAAAAATCTTGGGTACTGACATATTTTGCGTCTGTGTCTGAAAACACTTTAAAATTTTGTTTCTAAAGTAATACAAAAAGGTGTTTTTGTTGTCGTAAATAGCGAATGTTTTGAAGACTTTCAAACCTCTGAAAAAATTGTCACGCTCACCAAAAAAAAAAAAAAAAAAAAATTACCGTATTTAAATTACTCTAAATAAAATATTCAGATTATTATTTAACTCTTGACCCACCACTTGGGCCCCAAGAAAAGTCTGATCTTCACTACGAGACAACTTCCTTGGTTGAAAAAAAGTAATTCATTTAAAAACGATTTAGCAACATAATAAAAATACAAAAACCAACCAGGTTTGTTTATTATGTAGGATCATTCTTGTTGCGTATGTAGAGATCTTCGCATATTCTTTAATTTACAATCAATAACCTGTCACCAATAGAAACAAAAATTTTAAATAGGTCATAAAAATAGATCAAAAATTTTAATAAAATCAAGTGAATAAGAAGGTGGGGTGGGGGGGGAGGGAGAGATACAAATAGTTTAAATCTCCAATTCTCACCCTTTTTTATGCTACAAGTAAGCATAGGCGTAGAGTTTTAGTTTCCCCGGATGGGGCATAAACTATTTTGTAGGAGTTGAAAATCTATAATAAGAAAAAAAAAAGTGTTTCAATGGGCATAAAATGTGTTCATGCGTATTGAGGCACACATTATAAACTCATCGATCAAATGATCAAGATCAAGAGTGTAGACAATATCGCGATGGCAATTTAAAATAGCGAGATGATTCAATCGCTCATGAGACATTGTAGAACCCAAATAAGTCTTTAGCCTACGAAGACAAGAAAAAGAGCGCTCACACGTACATGAGGTGACAGGTATACATAGTAAAATTTTTACCAGCTTCCCAAACTNAAGCACCTTGATTCATTAATCACAGTGGTGTAGTTAATGATATATCTACTAAAATGCAAGGGGTGCTGTGTACTGGTGTTGCCATGAAAGGAAACTTAAAAAATTACTTCTATACATTTAAACATACTCAAATCGATAATTCCTCAACATGATTAGATGCATTATTTTAAATAACGAAAACGAAAATTTGGTTTATAAAAGTTAAACCAACGATTAATAAAAACCTCATGTTTTTTGTGAATTAAAAAAAAAAAATCAAAAAAACGAAGTTTGTTTAATCAAAGATGATAATGACATTTTCTTAAAAAAAATCTCGTGAGCTTATCGAGATAAAAGGAGGAAAAAATTAACTAATTAAAGTTTTAAATATTGTCCGAAAAAACCTCAGATTCCTCATTTCAATTCTTTTAGAAACATGCAAGACAAAAATTACTTTGAAATTAGCAGGAGCATTTAAAAAACAAAGATTTATAAAGAATAAGTTAAAAAAAAACAAAAAACAGAAAGATTTATTAAAATAATTCTTTAACTTTATAACTAATGCTTCAATTTCTGATGTTGCCTTCTCAAGACCTTTTTAAGATTCTGAATCACACGAAGCATAACAACCTCGCTCATTTTCTTTACAAAAAAAGCTCTTGCATAGCTCAAAAAAAAATTACAATACAACGAGTCATAGTTTTATATATCGAATAGGATATATAAAACTATGACTCGTTGTATTGTAATTGCTGTATCTGAAATTAACGTTCGGCAAAAAGATCATAAAGTTTGGGATGTAATTGCAACAAGTGAAAATAAAACCTTAAAATTTTAACGAATGAAATCTTGAATCCTTGACATATTTTTCATAGTTTTTTTTTTCAATGAATAAAGTCTTGGTTGAGTATTAATGAATGTAAAAATCTTTAACCATGACAAAAAAAACAACGGTAAGATGTCGCATGTTTTTTTAAATGTATAAACTCTCAAATAATTTCTTTGAATTAATTTTAACTTGCCAGACTTGCGAAAAATATATAAAATATTACATTTTTTAAATATACACTTTAAACAAATATTTTTGTTGCTTGTGACAGAAAAATAGGAAAATTTCCAAATATTCCACTTTTTTGTTTGTTTCATAAAAGTGTGAAATTGTAAGATTGATACTTCTCTATTCCCCACTTTTTTCGTAAAAAAAATATTCAATACAAAAAAAAAACTCAAAGCGTTTTTCGTTTAACAAATCTAATTTAAAAACCATTTGCTCTTTAATTTTTATGTTTTGATATTCATCAATTAAGTTTCATCTTTATTTGTTTTAACAAGTCGACCATTATTATATTATTATTCAAAACGAACCAGCTAAGGCTCCACAAACCTTAAATAAGAAACACGACGCCAATGATATATTTTTAAAACTCAAGCAGACCATAAAAATACAATTAAAAAAACCTTGGGTACTGACATATTTTGCGTCTGTGTCTGAAAACACTTCAAAATTTTGTTTCTAAATAAAATAAAAAGGTGCTTTTGTTGTCGTAAATAGCGAATGTTTTGAAGACTTTCAAACCTCTGAAAAAAATGTCACGCTCACCAAAAAAAAAAAAATTACCGTATTTAAATTACTCTAAATAAAATACTCAGATTTTTATTTAACTCTTGACCCACCACTTGAGCCCCAAGAAAAGTCTAATCTTGACTACGAGAAAACTTCGTTGATTGAAAAAAAGTACTTCATTTAAAATTTAGCAACATAATAAAAATACAAAAACCAACCAGGTTTGTTTATTATGTTGGATCGTTCTTGTAGAGATCTTCGCATATTCTTTAATTTACAACC
The DNA here is from genome assembly GCA_014706445.1 of Hydra viridissima. Lineage (NCBI taxonomy): Eukaryota > Metazoa > Cnidaria > Hydrozoa > Anthoathecata > Hydridae > Hydra > Hydra viridissima. The sequence goes on from QPEY01000108.1 coordinate 446,565, forward strand.
AATAACCTGTCACCAATAGAAACAAAAATTTCAAATAGGTCATAAAAATAGGTCAAAAATTTTAATAAGGTCAAGTGAATAAGAGGGTGGGGGAAGGGGGGGGGGGGAAAGAGATTCAAATAGTTTAAATCTCCTATTCTCACCCCTTTTTATGCTACAAGCAACTCTGCGTGGGCGTGTTGGGCAATATGATCTACAAATAAACTTANCATCTTTGTAAAAAACCTCAACGAATCCAACTTCCAAGCACTGATCGATGAGAAATATTTCTACATTTGCTAAATGCACAGTGGTCTCATTCGGTTCGAAACAGGTCGCAAGTCCCGTTATTACACAATTCAGAGATGCATAGAAAAGCTGGCGGTAGTGGTCCTCTGTAGTCGTATCAAAGTATGGAACTCCACTTCCAGTAAATTTTGATCTAATTTTATGTTTCCGTGGCATCTCTGGTTTGTCAAGTAAACTACATTCTGCTGCTACAACGGCTGCATCCCAAAAGACTTTGAAGTGAGTATCACCCCAAGCTTCTTTTAACACCTCCTTACCACTGATTTATATAATAACTGGATAGCGCATCTCTTATATCAAAATTGAGGCCAAAATCGCCATATTGGAAAGCCCCAGAACGCTGAAATCTGATATGTGTATTTAAAGCGATAAGCCGAAAAACAGAACTTAAAGCTTAAGGGATTTAAATTTTTGGGGCTTTCCAATATGGCGATTTTGGCGTCAAAAAAATTGAAGTTTTGCTCGGATTATTATAGAGATCAGTGCTCTTTACGCGTGTTAATGGTATTTCTTGTTTTGCAAAAATTAAGCTGCATGCCTAAAATGATTTTCATTCAACGTTTAACATTATAATTTGCTTAAAAAAATAAATATTAAAAAAAAAAAAGACACTATGAAATAAAACAATATTTACCTTGGAGTGCTGTATTAGCATCCTCGATGAAAATCATGCGCAAAATTTTCAATTTGAAAAATGTGTCAAACTTACAAAAAGATTCCAGATAACCCGCTGCTTCTGATTTTTTTTTTTGGCTGAATTATCAGAATGATTTTCAGAATCCCCTAACCAGTTGATAATGGCGGAATATTAGTTACTCGTAATAGATATAATGGTTTTCTGGCCACAGTGATGTTCCACTTTCTGCATCCTCTACATTTCGAAATTTATTGAAACATACCAATCGTTTTGGAGATCCACGGGCAAATGCGATGAATGATTGCACTAAATTCATATTATTCCTGATCTTGAAATTCATAATATTCCTGAATCTTGTGCTACCAAGTTGAGATTATGAGCGCGGCAGTGCACGTAAATTGCCCGCTCTTCTTTCCCCCTCATTAAAGTCTGCAATTCATAGATACTTCCAGACATGTTAGACAATCCGTCAAAACATTGGCCCCGACAATTTTGAATCAACACGCTAAATTAATACAAAACTTCCATCAAACAGTTTAACAAAGTTACGCTCTTGATGTTCCCGGTTTGGTAAAATTCCATAAAAAGCTCCTCAATTTTAAATTTTTCGCTAACACACCGAATGCAGATCGAAACTGGTTCTTACGCGGACATACCCGTTGTTTCATCGGCCATCAAAGTCTTGTAGGATTTTGTTTTCAATTTCAGGCGAGAGCCACTTTTGCTTTTCAGGACGATTCAACCATTTCTTTAGTTCCAGAGAATCCTCTGCTCGTAGTTTGAGTAGCATGCGAAAGTTTGAATTATTTTCAACCTTTCCACGATTGGCAAGGCCTTGCGTTCCCTAACACATTAAGAAGAAACATTTAGCTATCCAGTAAATAAATTCTTAAACAAAATTGAGGAATTACCAAATAAAGAAGTGTTGTAAATATTTTTGATGAAGCCGTACGATTATCCATTTTTTTTTACTTTGGTGATAATTAAGCTGTTGGATAACGGTCAATTCCAGTGTTGCTGAGGTGATCATACTAACAGACGCCCTATGGAGTGCAGATCACTCGTGAGAACCAAAAACTTGTAACGCTTTCTTCCAATTAGAAAATCCGTTTAAAATAAAAGCTTCGTACGAATCTTTTTCTCTTGAACTACGAGGTAAAAGCATTTTCATTTGGGTAGCTTTGATGCAGGTAGAACAAAAAACATTTTCTTTCTCGCGGTCATGTAAAACCCATTTATATTTTTCATTCCAGTTTTGTTTAAATTTTCTTCCCTTTTTTGATGACTGTCTTGTAAAAGACGGCGACTTAACAACAGCGGTTGAAACAGTTGTATCATCTGACTGAACAAATGATAAACTTTCACGAGTATTATCTTGGAAGTTATTAGCATTTTGAGTTTCAGAAAATAGTGCAACTGTTTCCATTTGATTTTCTTTTTTTTGAAAAGTATTCACTAATCTTCTTCATTCTACAACATCGTACAACTTATTATTTAAAAGTCAATGTACTGTTGAACAATTAAAGAATTACTCCAAAAACTTACCTTTTTTTTAAATTCAAATGATTTTAAATTTAAAAAAAATTTCTTTGATAACTTTGGCAGTATACAAATAATACTGCCAAAGTTATCAAAGAAAAAAAATACTAAACGAACGTTTAACTCACACAAGTCTTTAGTTTAAGTAGTTCCGTTAATTTGCTTTTTGTTACGTTTTTACAAATCTCAAACTCCCTTGAGACTCATCAGAAGCGTGGAATTTCTGAAATTCAAAAAATAGTATAAACTTTTGAAAATCACCGTAGGTATTTGCGGAAATATTACAATCGTTTTTAAATTGTTATATTTGTTAATCTTTAAGTATATTATGGTTTTTATTTTTTAAATATTTTTGAAAGCTTGGTGAATTTTCCCGGGTGTGGACAAATTTCCGGATGGGGCTCGAGCCCCCTAGCCCCAGCGCGTTCTACGCCTATGCAAGTAAGTCTGCGTGGGTGCGTTGGGCGATATGATCTACAAATAAACTTTAATGACAATAGCTTAGGGGACAAGGGAAGCAAAAATAATACTTAAAAATTGATACACTTACCAACCTATTGATATTTATGAAAAAGAACTATAAAAATGTAAAACAGATTTTGTCCAATCATCATGTATCCTAAAAACCATCTTTTATATTATGTATATCTTTACATTTACTTATAACTAAAAGATGTATTTCTACTTTTCCAGCAAAACTTTGTGAATTATCTTGAATAGCGTTTTAAAAATCTCCGAACTTTTTTTTTTTTTTTTTTATCTAACGTTTTAAAACATTACTTTATGCAGCTCGACGTTCTTCGAACAACATTGAAATCTTAGTAAAAGCTTGGTATCTTAATCAATTATAAAACGGTTTTTATCATCTTTAGTTATAGTAAAAAAATTTATCGCAAATTTTTGTAATTGTTTTTTATATCTATTCTTACACTGTACTTCTTTTAGCATTTGAAGTAAAGGTGTTCTTTATTTTTTTCTTTATTTAAAACACTACCAAGAGTTTTAATTGCAATCAAAAGAATAAGATAACTTCGAATATCATTCGACTAACATTCGAAACATTAATTACTATGGAAACAAAGTAAAAATAAAATTGTTAACTATTTTTTTTTTTTATCACTAAAGCTAGAGAAATATGTTAGAAAATTTTTGATGAAAACACTTTAAATTAAATGCCTGACCAGAGTTTTTTGATCGTATTGGTTGTTGGTGTATGCGGTAAATAGTAAAGGGTCTATTTCTAAATACTATTTAATACTCAAAATCTGATCTTCAGCTAATTAAATTTGTCTTAAATTTTGCGTAGTTGCATAATCAGTTATTCGATTTGTTTTTACTTAATTCGCATTTTTAAAAAAGAAATTTACGTTAAAATTATACGCGTTGTACACACGTGGACACCTACAACAATTATATATTGTGAAATAAAAGTTTACAGTTAAACTATTTGTAATGTTTTAGTTCACTTTGTCTTAAGCAAGCCAACTTTAAGATGGCATCCTGATTATCCAATACCTGGAACATATTTTGACGCTCCTCTTGAAGATCAACCTTATTACACTGCAAATGAGGATATTGGTTGGAGTATAGTTGTATGTAAACTAACTATTGTAGTTTATTACTTATATTATGTGATAAGTTTATTTCTGTTTTTCTCTTGTAGTTGCGTTTTATTAGTAAATTACTATTTGCATTGATTTGTATTTTTTGTATCACTCTTATTAACTTGAAAAAATATATTGATTTTGATATTACATGATTTAATACTCACCATAAATATTTTGAGGATTAGTCTTTAATAAAGACTAATTTTCAAAATATTTATGATGAACATTAATTAATGGCACCCCATCATTCATTCAGAAATCATAAAGATTAAAGAGTGTTACTTGTATTTCTTAGTCTGTGGTCCAGTTGGTGGATAATGAAACTGGAGAACTAATTGATTTTAAAACTCAACCTTTAATCCAACACATCTCCAAGAAAGTATGGGATGCAGCTCAAAATAACATAACATTGGTGGACAATTACACTGGTATTTTTTGTATTGCAGACTTTTGGTTAAGAGACTCTTACTATAGGTATAAACCAAGCATTTTTTTTACTCAAAAAAAAAAAAAAAAAAGTATTTAAAAATGTACATTTTATTCAACTTTTGAAGACTTTTTTTGTTTGAGTACTTTATAAGGTTTATAACCAGAAGTCAATAAATTGATAAAATATTTTCTAAAATATTCTTTTAGAAAAATCACTTCTTTAAAGCATTTACTCTTGTGGCAAAAAAATATTATCTTTGAGTAATTATTCAAAAAGTTAATTATTTAAAATAGCATTTTTATTAGTTTAGTTTTGTTTAAAGGATTTAACAATAATTTGTTTAATTAGAATTTTATATTTTCAAAATTGTTTTAGATGGGAAAATTGGAAGCCAAATTATCGCCAATGTGGTGAAAGTTGGGTTAACATGTATAAAGGGGAGGTGTGGTATAGACAAATATTCTTTAAAAATGGGGCTTTTTCTGGAGAAGACCAGCGATTCATTCGAGTTTCTTTAAAATATGCCAACATCACTTACTCAATCAACTCTCTTCCTTTTTCTACTTATTGTAAGTTTTAATTTTAGTTTTTACTTGAATGTATTTGCAATTGATAACTATATATCCATGTGTGCATGCTTGTATGCATGATAGTGTGATAAAGGTAAGAAATTTGATGTATATATTTAAAGTCAGAGTCAAGGTTTAATTGGTTGAGGAATAAAATATGTTTAAGTACTAAATGATTTTTTAAATTTTTTTATGTGAATTACAAGTTCTACTAGTCATATTTCTTGTTTTTGCAATTAAAATCAACATAAGCTCAAAAGTGTAAAGGTAATGCTAAGAGAAAACTTTAAAACTTTCTTGAGAAATAATCAAGATCAAAATTTAACAATCAATTACTTTGAAGATGAAGGATGTAAAAGGAGAACAATCCAATTGGTACTGAAAGGTTATTCTAATGCTGATAAAGTTAAGTACTCAAATAATTCAGGTCTAAAAAGTCTGTGTTGACTGATAAATAGCTAAAGACAGAAATTTAAATAATTGATCAAGAAATAAAGAGAAAGTATAAATGATTTAACAAAAAATGTGACACTGATGCAATTCATAAATTTAGAGACACTTGGTTAAATTTTGTAGGAGGTTCCTTATCTGTTTTTATTTTAAGCATAAAACTGTGGTTATAAAACATATAATTTGAAATAAATCTAATAAATATTTTTGTATTCAGTTGCACAAATTTAAAAAAATTTGTGCAACTAAGTTTCTAATTTCATTTGCTTTTGAACATTGCACAATTAAAGCTTGACCACACAGTAAAGGAGAAAACTTGCTAAATATCAGTGTAACTATTTTCATGTTAAGTACTAAAAAAGTAAACTCATTTTTTATTATGCTGTAGAATATAAATCAGGATTGATTTTTTTCTGTTGTAGATAAAATCAAATTTTTGGTACATTGAGAAGCTTGAATAACTTTTTTAAACTATCTTTTTATATTAAACTTTAATCAAACTGTAAATTCATTTTTTTTTCTTTTCCTGATAGCTTACGATTACCTTCCCAATGGTTTAAAGCTTTTTAATCCTTTACCCTCAACTGTTGTTGCCAATACACCATTTACAGTAAAACTGAAAGTTGTAAATTCAAAAGGTTACCAAATCAATGAGACACAGTATTCAAACTGGGAAACTATGACTGGGGTTAGTTATATTCATAAATTGTTCAACAGGCAGTATGGGTTATGGGTAGAAGAAACAGATTGCGTTTTAGCTGGTAGTGATGTTATCCACCATGTAACAAATGATCAAGCTATTTTTAAGCACCTGAAGAATGGAACAGTAAGCATTTACAGATACTTATGTAGTATGGATAAGCTTAATGCATGTGCATCAGACATGAAATATTCAATCATGTTTATGAGAAATAAGAATTAAGACAAGTACCAAGTTCAGCTTATTTATTTATTAATAAGTAAAAACACTAATTTGTATATTACTCAGAATCTAACAAAAGATATTTTATTAAACAACAAATCTTCTGTTTTTGTTTCAGTTATGTAATGCTTAATCATTTATGTAAAAGGGGTTTAAAGTGTTTAAGCATATGGCTTCATGGGTTATTGGCTTCTAGTTCATTCTAAAACAAGTGTTTGATAAAAAAACTACTTACGTTAACAACAATACACTCATCCTAAAATGACAAAAACATTTTTGATTTGATTTCAAACTTCTGAGTGACACCGAGTCTGCTCTCCTTCAATCAATTATTATAAAATATTTTTAAAATATTATAAAATATTTAGGCCCCATCAATCAATTATTATAAAATATTTTTTCATTATCTTTTAACTTTTGATTATCTTAAACCAGTATATAACCTTTTGAATACTTAAACTAAATACATCACACTGTTGTTTTTTTTTATCAAGGTTGACATAACAATGCAGCTGGAGGACATATTTGAAAATTTGCAACTAAATTTTACATTAAAGAAAAAATTTGCTCCATATCGAAGGTATCCTGAAGAAGAAATGCATCCTGTTGCAAATAGAATGGACACATATGAATTATTTCAACCTTTTATAATTGATGATGCAAGATCAAATAGTACACATGTTCGGTATTTGATCTAAGTTTTTAAATTTCTTTCTTACTGTTTTACTTTTTTCAAAACACCTCAACATTTTAAAATTGCAATGGTTTGTGATTTTTTTAAAGTGTATGGTTTAAATAAATTTTTATCCTTTAAATAATGAGTTAATGATCAGAGTTATAAGGAACTGTACAATCTTAAGTTGCTCTATATACTTCATTGTTTTGTATATGATTCTTTATTAAGCTTAATTCTCTTAAATTTATTTAGATACAAAAATTATGATCCTGTCAATTTTTTCAGAGGTACATTGCTGGCCAACATCAGTATTACTGGTACGAAAAGCTTTAATTATATTAAGTAAACTTAAAGTTGTATAAAACTGCAGACTGGAACAATTTTTAAAAAATTTTGAGTAATCTATTAAAATTTGAGTAGTCTTTTAACTCAAATTCAAAATCTCTGTCAATAAAAAATACTGTTAAGAAGAAGTTGTTATATTTTTTTTTGTAATAAAATAAAAAACTAGAATGTATGAGTTGTAAAAAATTTTATTAGCTCAAACTGCCTCTCAACTTCGTATTGTTTCTGGTCATAAATTTAAAGGTGATCAAGGAGTCAGCCTTCAAATAAAGGAGCCAATACTTGTTGAAATTATTGATATAAATGGCTTTAGAGTTACTTCAGGTCCTGATTCAAATTTAGTAAGTAAAGCAACATTTAAGATTTAAGTTTCTTTAGTTTTTATATATAAATCAACATATGCAAATTATTTTTCGACATGTGATATTAAATATCTCAGATTATTTTTTTAATCTCTAATATAACCATGACAATTTAATAACATTAATTGCTTTCTTTTAATGCTGTTTAAATTTATGAGAAAAATGCTGGTATTCACGGTGTCCTATCAACTCCAGGGTTGTCAGTTCTGCAACTACCTACTCTGTAACCATCATTCATGAGCTAATGGCTCTAAAAAGATGTATTAAATGGAAGTAAGGGTGATATATTTGACTAGGAGAGTTCATTACATGAGCTATCAGCAACCATAAGGGTTCTGAATATTCTTTAAGGGTTTTGACAATTTATTTTTCATATATTTTGGGTTTACAATAATTTTATTTATATCTTTGAGAGATTTTAGCACTCACTTAATTCTGATTACTGACAACCTGCATGAGTGAGAACTAAAAGTGACAAGCTTCTACTAAATTGCACAACCATCAACAAAAAGTTTGTCAATCCGTTGTAATATTGTGACATTTGTTTCTATTGGTTTAGTTGAAAAATGACTTGCTTTAATTTGATTAAAAATAAACTGGAGTTGAAATGGATTCAATTAAAGTAATTAGCATTTTATACAAGTTGATTTCCATAAATTTACTAAAAGTTGATTTAAAATGTATTAATTTACATTTTGTTAAAATTATACTGATTTAAATAAACAACATCGTTGAGAATAAAAGGTCTCAGAACTGAAAGTTTTAGAATTCAAGGTTCTGGAGTTGACAGAACACCTGTATTTGAAGTTCAGCCTTTATGATTTAATTTTCAACCTGTTAAGTTAAAAATAACCAGAAAAACAAATACAGTAGAATCTCTCTAATTCGAAATTTATGGGGAAAAATAAAAGTTCAAATTAGACAGATTTTCGAATTATAGAAAGTTGATTTTTCTTAAATGGATTAATTATGGAGGTTTTCGAATTAAGGAGATTCGAAGTAGAGAGATTGTACTGTAGAACATGTTTTTCTTCAAAATAAAGCTCTGAAATTAGGTGTGTGAAATGGGTTTTTTTTTTAAAATTAATAATAAAAAAAAACTAATTTGTTTAAAAAAAAAAAGAAAATTTTCTGGTTGAATTTTTTTAAAAGCAATTACAAAAATATTTTACTTTAAAAGCCAGAAAAAAAGCAAAAAATAAATTTTAAAGACAATTTTAAAGAAATTGAACTAAATAAAAAATTGGGAAACATCACTTTCAATGTTCTCAGCTTAACACTCCTTTCTTCACTGCTTAACTTCTCGCAATTTAAAAGAACTAATTTTGCCTAAATTTGTTATTTCTGCTTCAACTTGTCTCATTTTTTTCAATTAAATTTATCTAATAAGAAAGTTTTGATCCATCAATCCAAGTCTATGCCAAGCTAAATCCAGTTAAGATATCTTTCTTTCTCTAGTATTATTACACAAAATGTGTCTCTATTATAACCCTGACATAATGCATCATCAGAGCAACCAAAAAACTATCCATCTTATCTTACCATTGCTTGATACTGATTTTGTAAGTATTGTTGCAAACAGAGATTTCTAATATAGGGATTTGCAATCTTATTTGAGAAAAATAAAAAAGTTTATGCAAATTGTTTTAAAGATAGCTAATGAATATTAAATTATTTTGTTATTTCCTTTTCTTAATTAACCAAGAAAGTTTTAAGTCCTGTTTGCCATTTATTTACAAAACTGACATCTTTATGCGACTTCATTAACCAACTATAAAAAATATACTCATTTTATCAACAATTAATGTATATTAAATCTATGTAGTTTAAGTTATAGGTGTTGTATGTTGAAAAATAAAGTTTAAAGAGATTTTGGTGTGAAATAAATTTAATCAAAAATTAAGTAATTTTCTAGTTACACAAGCTTTGAGTTTTAATATTATCCTAGCTTAAGGGTGTTGGATTAATTTTACACAGAATTAAATGATTTTTTGACCAAAATTATTTTTCAGAGTGTAATTACATTTTCTGATGTGGTCGGTACATGTATATCTAAGGATAGCGCATTCTCCTTGAAAAGGGGGGTTGGTACATTCCCTGGTTCTATTTGCATGGCAATTAGTTCAACATCATTGGCATTCAAAGTTGTCTCTTCAGTTGGAGTCCTTATCACCAATTCAACAGAACCATTTACAGTTCTTGGTAAACCAAAAGATTTTATATTTTTATCAATAAAATATAGAAGAATATATAAAAACTCAATTATTATTGTTATAGTCATTATTATTTTTTATTACTATTTATATTATTTGTCATTATTATTACTATTATTTATTATTATAATTATTTATTATTATTATTACTATAATTATTCATTATTATTTATTATTACTATTTGTTATTAACTATTATTATTATTATTTGTTATTAATTATTGTTATTATTTTTTATTATTATTTGTTATTAATTATTATTATTTATTATTATAAGTTAGTATAAATTATTATTAATTATTGTTATTTATTATTATTTATTATTATAGTTTATTATTATTATTATTATTACTATTACTATTATTATTACTATTATTATTANGCTGTTTAAATTTATAAAAAAACTTTTAAAAATGCTGGTATTTACGGTGTCCTATCAACTCCAGGGTTGTCAATTCTGCAACTACCTACTCTGTAACCATCATTCATGAGCTAATGGCTCCAAAAACATGCATTAAATAGAAGTGATATATTTGACTAGGAGACTTCATCAGCAACTATAAGGGTTCTGAATATTCTGTAGGGGTTTGACAATTTATTTTTCACATATTTTGGGTTTACAATAAGTTTTTTTATATCTTTGAGAGATTATAGCACTCACTTAATTCTGATTACTGACAACCTGTGTAAGTGAGAGTTAAAAGTGACATGCTTTTATCAAATTGTACAACCATCAATAGAAAGTTTGTCAATCCGTTGTAATATTGTGACATTTGTTTCTATTGGTTTAGTTGAAAAATGAGTTGCTTTAATTTGATTAAAAAAAAAATGGAGTTGAAATGGATTCAATTAAAGTAATTAGCATTTTATACAAGTTGATTTCCATAAATTTACTAAAATGTGATTTAAAATGTGTTAATTTACATTTTATTAAAATTATACTGAATTAAATAAACAACATTATTGAGAATAAAAGGTCTCAGAGCTAAAAGTTTTAGAATTCAAGGTCCTGGAGTTGACAGAGCACCTGTACTTGGAGTTCAGGATTTATGATTTACTTTTCAACTTAAGTTAAAAATAACCAGAAAAACAAATAGAACATGTTCTTCTTCAAAATAATGCTTTGATATTAGACGTGTCAATTGGGTTTGTTTTAAAATTAACAGTAAAAAAAACTAATTTGTTTAAAAAAAAAAAGAAAATTTTCTGGTAGAATTTTTTTAAAAGCAGTTACAAAAATATTTTACTTTGAAAGCCAGAAAAAAAGCAAAAAATAAATTTTAAAGAGAATTTTAAACAAATTAAACTAAATAAAAAATTGGGGAACATCACCTTCAATGTTCTCAACATAGCACTCCTTTCTTCACTGCTTAACTTCTTGCTATTTAAAAGAACTAATTTTGCCTAAATTTGTTATTTCTACTTCAACCTGTCTCATTTTTTTCAATTAAATTTATCTGATAAGAAAGTTTTGATCCATTAATCCAACTCTATGCCAAGCTAAATCCAGTTAAGATATCTTCTTTCTCTAGTATAATTACACAAAAAATTTCACTATTATGACCCTGACATGGCCCTGACAAAATAAAGTTTAAAGAGATTTTGGCATGAAATAAATTTAATCAAAAATTAAGTAATTTTCTGGTTACTCAAGCTTTGAGTTTTAATATTATTACCTATCCTAGTTTAAGGGTGTTTCATTAATTTTACACATAGTTTAAACAATTTTTGACCAAAATTATTTTTCAGAGTGTAATTACATTTTCTGATGTGGTCGGTACATGTATATCTAAGGATAGTGCATTCTCCTTGAAAAGGGGGGTTGGTACATTTCCTGGTTCTATTTGCATGGGAATTAGTTCAACATCATTGGCATTCAAAGTTGTCTCTTCAGTTGGAGTCCTTACCACCAATTCAACAGAGCCATTTACAGTTCTTGGTAAACCTAAAGTTTTTATATTTTTATCAATAAAATATAGAAGAATATATAAAAACTCAATTATTATTGTTATAGTCATTATTACTTATTATTTATTATTATTTATTATTATTCATTATTATTATTTTATTATTGTTATTATTATTTATTATTGTTTATTATTATTTTATTTATTATTTATTATTATTATTGTTATTATTACTATTATTGTTATTATTATCATTATTATTATTATTATTATTATTATTATTATTATTATTATTATTATTATTATTATTATTATTATTATTATTATTATTATTATTATTGTTATTATTACTATTAATATTATTATTACTGTAAGGCAATGAGTTATATCTATAAATACTTTTATATAAAGTGCTCTTTTTAAAGCTTTATTGGTTGCACTAAGATTGCACACATTTCAAGCAAAAGTTTTTTTTAATCTGCAAATAGTTGTAAGCTGCTAAAGTTTTAAAACTAAATAATCAAATTTAAAAAAACTGATATTTCATGTAGATTTATTTATGTATATATATGTAAAGCAATTTATTCTTAATGATTTCACAACTTCTTCTTCAATGTCCTGAATAAATAAAAGAATAAAGTTCTCAAATTAGTAGGAAAAATAGTTTTGGTTCTTATCTATTTACTATATTTAACAAAACATGTTTATAAAATTTCAAAGTATACTTAGGCATTTATTTTTACATTAGATTCACACTTAGGTTCACATTAAATTAACATTTAGATCACTTTATTTTAATTTTTTTCAAGTGCCAATCATTCACTTGATTGTGATTTATTGATATTTTGATTATCTCAGTATTATTTGTATAATTTTTGGTAAATTAAGGCTAATATTTTATGTGTTGTCATGTAGCAGTGAATGAGTGCATGGCATTTGTCAGATTGGCTTAGTTTGTATTTAGATTGAGGATAATTATGATAGATATTTTGTATTGTATGCACTGACATAGTAGTTGTATTATTAGTACTGGCATGAGAGTTATATTTTGTGTATATACAGAAAAAATTAATATGTGGTTATAATACTAATGTCAATAATGCAACATTTTTAAAATGACTTTTTTAAAAGAATTTCCTGAGATAAGCTAAAAACCATAAAGCTTATAAAGTTAGCCTACTGTAATAGAAACATCTGTAAATAATAGAATTTTTTCTTATTTATTGAGTTTTTAAAGTTTTATTTCTAATTGCTTCTGAATTAAAACCTAGATAACTGGATTTGGTATGCTGCAGCTGGAACAACACAAGAAGATACTTTTATGAAAAGTGCTCTGTATTATGCATGGGGTGTTTATTGGCTTGGTAGATTTCTTCTATATTCTTTACATTCTATGGTCTTAGTGAAATGATTAATATTGATTTTAAAATTATTTTATCGTTGATATTTGTATTATAACTGTTTTAGGCATAAGAACTCCCAAATTGATTGAATATTACTCTATTAAAGATATGATTGATGCTGTAAAGTCATCTCAGGTATTTCAACAATTTCTAAAATCTTGAAAGGAACAGCTTTATTTTAAATGAACAAAGTTTTCTTTTTTTGTATTTATTTGAAAGGTTTGTCAATCATTTATCAACATTAAAAAAAAAAAAAAAACCACAGCTAAAAAACAACTTTAACAATATTACTTTTAAGATAAGAACAGCTGATAACATTGTTACAATGATTGGACCCAGTAATGATGAACTTACTGATGTTTTCTGTGCTATTTCTGGTGCTTATGACTACCTCATGGTCAGCTATGTAAATACAAAATCCGTTTATTCTGATTCAGTAAGTTTTAACCTAAATCAAAGTTAGTTTTTTTTTACTTTACTTTTTTACAAAATTTTTGACCACACCAGTTTTTACACAAAAAATTTTTTAAAAATATTGTTTTTTGAATATTCTCAAAAAACTTAAGCATGAGAAGAAAATTTTTGCACTTTTTAAAAGTTTATGTCAATAATCTATAAAACTTTAACTATTGAAAGTATAATAATTTAAATTAGATAAGAAGCACAAAAGCTTATAATCAGGTTTCAAATAAAACACACACACATAAGAAGAAAAAAGAAAACAACAAAAAAAAAAAGGCTAAAGATAAATAACAGAGCTAAACAAGGGGAGAAGTATCAACAGATGTAATGAAAAACTTTCCATGAATGTTAACTATAGCAACCTTTAACTTTATTTATATCGCCACATTTTTCTTTACAAAATATTGAGAGCTAAATATGAGGATGGAAGCAAAATAAATAGTATAAAACTTGTAAAAAAGCAAACAAAGTTATGTTAATAGATTTCTTTTAAAAGTAATTTTAGAATATTAAACCAAAGTAATTTCTAAATGAATGCACAGAAGAAATGAAATTACGATTATGCTAACTATAACTTACTAAAATTGATATAGAAAATTTAAATTTAAAAATCCATTTTTATTTCTAAATTCTTATAATGAAGTTTTTTTGTGCTGCTTTTACCATTTAAAGTTCAAAAGTCGAAAATCATCTTTAAAACAAATGCTATAGAAGCTTTGATTTCAAATCTTTTTTATTTTATTCAATGATTTTTGTTTAGTCAATTTCAGAATTTATGTATCTATGACCATCTGTTTTAGATAGTGGATGGATAATAATATATAGTGGATTGGGCATAAGACATGATTTGATGACATCCAACAAATATCTTCTCATGTCAGCCAAGAAAAACATTGACAGGCACCATTTCAATTCATTAATTATATTTTTTATAATCTTCTTTTCTGCTTCAATTTTCTTTGTTACTAGTCCAACCCTCCAATATTTATCATATTTGAAAGCTACTTAATCCATATGATTATAAACAACCTGTTACTCAACCTGTTCATTTGGTGCATGTACATGGTTAAGTATTTAAACATCTGTTTGCTGACTTTTTATTTAAAAAAAATTGTGCACTTCTAAATGGGAGTTAACAATCAAAGTGCATACTGTGCTCACTTAAAAGAAAACAAACTTATTTAGGTATAAGTACATCATTTGATTTAAGTATATAATAATAGGATGAAAAGTAGATTGCATTTTGTTCCAGTAATAACTTTGCAGCTCATCTATTGTATTTTAATAAGAGCTATAAAAGAGACCATTGAAGTAATTTCAAAAGTAAAAGCTGGTTCCTATGGAGTTGAGGAGTTTTTTTTTTTTTTTTATTGACAGAAGATTTAGAAAATTGTGTTTGGCTCAATCAAACAAAGCAGCTCTCCATAATAACTTATGTTTTTCATCATTTGAAAATTTTGATATTATTCTGCAGACATTTTAAGAATAATATTTGAATTCATATAGATACCAAATTTTAGGTTGATATGTTGTTTGGTTCATTCAATATTGCTATTTAACGTAAGTGTTGATAAAAAAAAGCTTCAAAAAATGCTGAGTTAGCATAAATTACCAAAAGTTTAAACATGAATGTCCGGAGAACTGTAAGGAATTTGGTGCTCAAACTTTTTTAGCTGTTGGTTGATGAAAATTGTGGGTCAAAGTCAAATGAAAAGAAAAGCAATGTTGTTACCAATAAAAATGCATCCAACATAAACAAAAATTTTAGGAAATTTAAAATTTGCATTAACAACAATGAAGACAATGTGAAGACATTATGTATGATTTGGGGTGATCTTGATGGAGATGATAACATTCATATTGATCAGAGCATAAGTGCTTTGCCTCTTGCTTGGCCTGGTTTACACACACTGCAGCTAACTATAAAGGATGGTTTAAAGAAGATTTATATGATCAAAGACCAATGTTTGCTAGTCACCATAGTACCTAGTTTAGACAATTGTTTGAGCTAAAGCTTGGAGCTAATAGTTCAATACCTACAACCAATATCATTCAATGATATAGAGCATATTTTATTTTAAATTTATTTTGCAAGGCATGAAATAGCATATTTGTTGCATACAAATGTGCTATTTCATGCCTTGCAAAATAAATTTCAAGTTTAATGGACTTACAAACGAAATGCAAATTACTGTTTCAAAGCCTAAATAATTGTTGATCACTGAGATCTCTTTCTAAGAAGGATCTTCAAGAAATGTTTCCTCCAAAGACATTTAATACTTTATTTATAATTTTATCAACAACCATATTTTAGAACAAGATGCAAACTTTGCAGATATGTGGTGTACTTGTATCCCTAATGGTAAATGAAGATCTAGAGTCTTTTACTTTTTGTTTAATACTTTACCTGGTCATACTTTACTATAATGATAATTGCTACTACTTTGTTATGGTCGTTAATGCATAATCATAATCTTTCAAAGTTTTTAGATAATTCTCCATAAATTCATAAACACATTAAAACTCTGAATTCTTTTCCAGATAATCCTCTTCAGGTCCTCATTTACATTATTTNATTATTATTATTATTATTATTATTATTATTATTATTATTATTATTATTATTATTATTATTATTATTATTATTATTATTATTATTATTATTATTACTATTGTTATTATTATTATTATTACTGTAAGGCAATGAGTTATATCTATAAATACTTTTACATAAAGTGCTCTTTTAAAAGCTTTGTTGGTTGCACTAAAATTGCACAAATTTTAAGCAAAAGCATTTTTTAATCTGCAAATAGTTGTAAGCTGCTAAAGTTTTAAAACTAAATAATCAAGTTTTAAAAAACTAATGTTTCATGTAGATTTATTTATGTATATATATAAAGCAATGTATTCTTAATGGTTTCACAACTTTTTCTTTAATGTCCTAAGTAAATAAAAGAATAAAGTTCTCAAATTAGTAGGAAAAATAGTTTTGGTTCTTATCTATTTACTATATTTAACAAAACAAGTTTATATACTTTTAAAATATACTTAAGCATTTATTTCCACATTAGATTCACACTTAGATTCACATTAAATTAGCATTTAGATCACTTTATTTTATTTTTTTTCAAGTGCCTATCATTCACTTGATTGCAATTTTTTGATGTTTTGTTTATCTCAGTATTATTTGTATAATTTTTGGTAAATTAAGGCTACTATTTTATGTGTTAGTTATGATGTAGCAGTGAATGAGTGCATGGCATTTGTCAGATTACTTAGTTTGTATTTAGATTGAGGATAATTATGATAGATATTTTGTATTGTATGCACTGACATAGTAGTTGTATTATTAGTATTGACATAAGAGTTATATTTTGTGTACATAGAGAAAAAATTAATATGTGGTAATAACACTAATGTCAATAATGCAGGTTTTTAAAATGACTTTTTTAAAAGCATTTCCTGAGATAAGCTAAAAACCATAAAGCTTACAAAGTTAGCCTTCTGTAATAGAAACATCTGTAAATAATAGAAATTTTTTTATTTATTAAATTCTTAAAGTTTTATTTCTAATTGCTTCTGAATTAAAACCTAGATAACTGGAATTGGTATGGTGCAGCTGGAACAACACAAGAAGATACTTTTATGACAAGTGCGCTGTATTATGCATGGGGTGTTTATTGGCTTGGTAAATTTCTGCTATATTCTTTATATTCTATGGTCTTAGTGAAATGATTAATATTGATTTTAAAATCATTTTATTGTTGATACTTGTATTATAATTGTTTTAGGCATAAGAACTCCCAAATTGAGTGAATATTACTCTATTAAAGATATCATTGATGCTGTAAAGTCATCTCAGGTATTTCAATAATTTCTAAAATCTTGAAAGGAACAGCTTTATTTTAAATGAACAAAGTTTCCTTTTTTTGTATTTATTTGAAAGGTTTGTCAATCATTTATCAGCATTTAAAAAAAAACAAGTTTAACAATATTACTTTTAAGATAAGAACAGCTGATAACATTGTTGCGATGATTGGACCCAGTAATGATAAACTTACTGATGCTTTCTGTGCTATTTCTGGTGCTTATGACTACCTCATGATCAGCTATGTAAATACAAAATCCGTTTATTCTGATTCAGTAAGTTTTAATCTAAATCAAAGTTAGTTTTTTTTGACTTTACTTTTTTAAAAAATTTCTGACCACACCAGTTTTTACACAAAAAGCTTTTTAAAAATATTGTTTTAAGAATATTCTCAAAAAACATGAGTAGAATTTAATATTTAATTTTTGCACTTTTTAAAACTTTATGTCAATAATCTATAGAGCTTTAATTATTGAAAGTATAATAATTTAAATTAGAACAGTAGCACAAAAGCTTATAATCAGATTTCAAGTAAAACACACACATAAGATGAAAAATTAAAAAGGCAATAGATAAATAACAGAGCTAAACGAGGGGAGAAGTATCAACAGATATAATGAAAAACTTTCCATGAATGTTAACTATAGCAACCTTTAACTTTATTTATATTGCCACATTTTTCTTTACAAAATATATGAGGAGCTAAATATGAGGATGGAAGCAAAATAAATAGCATAAAACTTGTAAAATAGCAAACAAAGTTATGTTAATAGATTTCTTCTAAAAGTGATTTTAGAATATTAAACCAAAGTAATTTCTAAATGAATGCACAGAAGAAATGAAATTACGATTATGCTAACTATAACTTACTAAAATCGATATTGAAAATCTAAATTTAACAATCCATTTTTATTTCTAAATTCTTATAATGAAATTTTTTTGTGCTGCTTTTCCCATTTAAAGTTCAAAAGTCGAAAATCATCTTTAAAACAAATGCTATAGAAGCTTTGATTTCAAATCTTTTTTATTTTATTCAATGATTTTTGTTTAGTCAATTTCAGAATTTATGTATCTATGACCATCTGTTTTAGATAGTGGATGGATAATAATATATAGTGGATTGGGCATAAGACATGATTTGATGACATCCAACAAATATCTTCTCATGTCAGCCAAGAAAAACATTGACAGGCACCATTTCAATTCATGAATTATATTTCATAATCTTCTTTTCTACTTCATTTTTCTTTGTTACTAGTCCAACCCTCCAATATTTATCTTATTTGAAAGCTACTTAATCCATATGATTATAAACAACCTGTTACTCAACCTGTTCATTTGGTGCATGTACATGGTTAAGTATTTAAACATCTGTTTGCTGACTTTTTATTAAAAAAAAATTGTGCACTTGTAAATGGGAATTAACAATCAAAGTGCATACTGTACTCACTTAAAAGAAAAAAAACTTATTTAGGTATAAGTACATCATTTTGATTTAAGTATATAATGATAGGATGAAAAGTAGATTGCATTTTGTTCCAGTAATAACTTTGCAGCTCATCTATTGTATTTTAATAAGAGCTACAAAAGAGACCATTGAGGTAATTTCAAAATTAAAAGCTGGTTCCTATGAAGTTGTATTGTGCAAAAGCAATCATGGAAAGTGGTAGAAAAAATCAAGTGTTACATTGTTCCCTGAATGAGCACAATTTATGGCTTTTAACTAGAAGTCTTTGTTAATAAAATTTTAGTGCTTTTTTTTTTTACAAATTAAATATATAAAATTTGTTTAGGAGAGTTTTTTTTTTTTATTTATTGACAGAAGATTTAAAAAATTGTGTTTGGCTCAATCAAACAAAGCAACTCTCCATAATAACTTATGTTTTTCATCATTTGAAAATTTTGATTTTATTCTGCAGACATTTTAAGAATAATATTTGAATTCATATAGATACCAAATTTTACGTTAATATGTTGTTTGATTCATTCAATATTGCTATTTAACATAAGTGTTGATAAAAAAAAGCTTCAAAAAATGCTGAGTTAGCATAAATTACCAAAAGTTTAAACATGAATGTCCGGAAAACTGTAAGGAATTTGGTACTCAAACTTTTTTAGCTGCTGGTTGATGAAAATTGTGGGTCAAAGTCAAATGAAAAGAAAAGCAATGTTGTTACCAATAAAAATGCATCCAACACAAACAAAAATTTTAGGAAATTTAAAATTTGCATTAACAACGATGAAGACAATGTGGAGACTAGGGAAAGGAAATATTTAAGTTTTTTCTAAAACTGGTTTTTCGAATAAACCGCGGTTTTTAATGTTTTAGAAACCGGTTTTCCGGTTTTCTAGTGTGTTTTTTTATAATATATATTTCAGGAGAACAATAGCAACAAAAACGAAAATATATATAGCAACAATGTCATATACAACTGAGCAGCAAACAAATAAGTCTTTATAATGGTTAGTTTTACATTTCTTAAGACAATAAGCGCGTAAAAAACATAAAGCATTAAGTATTTTATCATTTAACCTTGACCTTAGTTTAGTGACAAATAGACCACTTGCAGAAAATGACCTTTCAACCTCCACACTTGTTACTTAAATTGACTTCAAAGCAGTGTGTAACAAATCTAAGTTGCTTGTTCGTTTTTTTGTTAGCTCAAATACTGCCATTTCTTTGAGCATTAGTTTGGAAGTTGATTCTATTTTTTGTTTCTTTGGTGAAACCCCTTTGACTGTCTCTCTGATGGAGAACTCGAGTTCTTCTACCAAGAAAGCAAATTGTTGTACTTGTTCCTGACTAGTTTCATTATCTGATAAGTTTTCCTTATCTATAGACTCACTTCTCTTTTGCTCAAACAAATGATTAAACAAACTTGATGCATTAGTAGTAATTGCATTTCTCTTTGGCATGGAATTTTCGAAAATGTCATGAGATGCTCCATTAATGACACCAGAATTATTCAGATATTTTACTAAGTTTACTAATATAGCATTCCTCCTCTCAGTGACTCATTTAGTAAATGAGTCAACTAGCTCTTGATTAAAGGTGTTTTCCTGGCTTTTTAGCTGTTTAAAAATGAACTTCAGAATGTCCTCAGATGAGAGCAAGTTCAAATCTCTTCTGCAAAGTGCTTCAGCATCAACCTTGATTGGTTCTAAAGCATTTACAAGATATTGTAAGGTGGTAAGTTCAGACTTAGAAATTATAATATCACTTGATAACTCAATCAGTGAAATTTGAATACATTTCTTAAGGGCAACAAATCTTGAAATCATATCTAAAAAGCTGTTCCAATGTGTCTTAGAGTCTAAGATT
The DNA here is from genome assembly GCA_014706445.1 of Hydra viridissima. Lineage (NCBI taxonomy): Eukaryota > Metazoa > Cnidaria > Hydrozoa > Anthoathecata > Hydridae > Hydra > Hydra viridissima. The sequence goes on from QPEY01000108.1 coordinate 467,565, forward strand.
AGCTGTAGCTCCTTTCCAAACTTAGGCTGGACATGCTTTTGCAGAATCATGTCATTTTTAACTGGAGTTTTTTCAAAATAATCTCACACATTTTCTGACCTTGTTGGTGAGTTCTGACATCCTCCCTGATCATTGGAAGAGCTGATGCACCTGCTTCTGCTAAAACTTCTAACCCTCTTTCCTCATTGCTGTCATCATCTTCTTGGTCCTCTTCTAGAATAGTGACTTGCTCAGGTGTGCCATTATCTTCTTTCCTAGATTGTCTATATAGAATATCACAGACAGCTTAGTGGATTCCATGTGCGAGGCAGAGCTGATAGTCTGGTAAAATTGAGCTACCAAATTTTTTCATTACAGCAGCTCTGTCTGTGGTTACTGCAACAATAAGCAGCTCTGTCTGTGGTTACTGCAACAATATACGTTGCCCAAATTCTTTCAGTTTCTCGTCAACAATTACACAACTTTTCTTTGCTGGCATTGACTCATGTACCTTGATCATTCCAAGGTTCCAATGATCACCTTCCATATGAACATTTATGTTCATATATCTTCTGTTTCTGGATGAAATATACTCATCAAGGCTTAAGCTAAATTTGTGACCAACAAGCTTCTTTTCTGCAAGTTGCTGCTGATATGTTTTCTTGATATCTTCATAATGTTTCATCAGCAGAGCTTTAATTGATTTAGCATCTTTGGGCAATATATATCCTTGTGTTTCTAGAGCAGGGGTGGCCACAATAAGGCCCGCGGGCCAACTCCGTCCCTAAGCAACCTTTTATCTGGCCCATCAGTTAATTGTAAAGATAATAAAAAAAACTATAAACATATAATATTAATAAATTATATAATATTTAAATTTATAAATTATTAAATTTTAAAATATTTTTTGTAAAAAAACAATCACTATAAATAATCAAAAATATATTAAAAAAATCCTGCCGGCCATTAATCGCAGAATTAATTTCCGGCACTGCCAGAAATTACCATTTGCGTTTTTNTTAAAAAACTATGTTATAAAAAATCTCCTGCCCCATTTAACAGTTGAAAAGCTAACTTTGGCCCTTATCAAAAAAGTTGTGGCCACCCCTGCTCTAGAGCTGTTCTAAAACGTTGACTAGTTGAGAAAATACGAAAGGACAGCCCATCACATGAAATAAGCTCAACCAAAACAACATCAGCAGGATCTTTTGTCTTAAAAAATGAATCAATGGGTTTGATGACTTCGAGTTTCCTCTCAGGAGTAACAACAGCAGCAAATGTGATTTTGTGCTTTGTCCTGAGGTGGTTCCTCATGGAGCTTGTGGTTCCTCCTTTGCACTTAATTTCTTGGTTGCAGAGCTTGCACTTAGCCAATTAAAGTTTTTTTTAGTGCAAAAAGTGCTTCCAAACTGGTTTGTCATCCTTGTGGACTTCAGAAAACAACATTTTCGTTTTTGTGAAATTTTGTTTCCCTTTTTTACATCACAAATTGCAGTAACTTACTGTTAAAGTTCAAGTGGAAGTAAATTGAATGTTTTTTTTTTTTTTCTCGAGCACATTAAGAAAAGTGTTTTAGAATTGCCAAATAACCAAGTAAATTTTGTACAAAAGATATATATCCAAAAACTGGTTTTGAAAATAACATTTTCGGTTTTCAATTTCCAAGAATTTTGTGGTTTCTGGAAACTGGAAACCAATTTTCCTTTTCCTAGTGGAGACATGTATGATTTGGGGTGATCTTGATGGAGATGATAACATTCATATTGATCAGAGCATAAGTGCTTTGCCTCTTGCTTGGCCTGGTTTACACATACACTGCAGCTAACTACTAAGGATGGTTTAAAGAAGATTTATATGATCAAAGGCCAATGTTTGCTAATCACCAAAGTACCCAATTGTTTGAGCTAAAGTTCGGAGCTAGTAGTTCAATACCTGCAACCAATATCACTCAATGATGTAGCGCATGCAGGAAGTTGCAAGTAGTGGTTTTATTTGAAAAGATAAGACTAGAAAAAACCTTACAGTTCTGGATCCTCCATCATCTTCTAGCATCAGTTCAGGTTAATCTTGAAAGAACTTGTCATTACTTTAGAACTTTTTACTGAAGCAACTGATCTCGCATAATTATTGTATTAGTGTATTATTAAGGTTGTATTGCAGCATCTGTTTGATTTTAAAAGAATTTTGTATGATTTTAGCAATTAACAAAATACCACAATCGTGTTACAATCTTTTGCTTCTTTATACAGATTTTTTCAGTCCTCTATAAAGAAGTAGTTAACTAAGATACTATATAGTTGCTTAGTTAGCTTCTATTTTTTAATAAAACTCTGGGTGCTTAGAGCAATTAGTAATGTTATGCTGGAAAAAATTTGTTATATACAAATGTGCTATTTCATGCCTTGCAAAACAAATTTCAAGTTTAATGGGCTTACAAACGAAATGCAAATTGCTGTTTCAAAGCCTAAATAATTGTTGATCACTGAGATCTCTTTCTAAAAAGGATCTTCAAGAAATGTTTCCTCCAAAGACATTTAATACTTTATTTCTAATTTTATCAACAACCATATTTTAGAACAAGATGCAAACTTTGCAGATATGTGGTGTACTTGTATCCCTAATTGTAAATGAAGATCTAGAGTCTTTTACTTTTTGTTTAATCTTTTACCTGGTCATACTTTACTATAATGATAATTGCTACTACTTTGTTATGATCGTTAATGCATAATCATAACCTTTCAAAGTTCTTAGATAATTCTTCATAAATTCATAAACACATTACAACTCTGAATTTGTTTCCAGATAATCTTCTTCAGGTCCTCATTTACATTATTTGATTGCACATATTGAGAAATAAGATTGCTGAACTCTATGCTGAAATGTTGTCAAGCTGTTTTTAATTGAAGAAGCTAAGCAACTATGTATTTTGCAAATAAATTCATTAATCAATTTTATAAAGGTGGAAAAAGTAAACAATAAATTTTTTTTGCAATAACATGATGGCCATGAAAAGTTACAAATTTGAACTCCTTTAAAAAACATTATTTTGATTGTTATAGTTTTCTTCTATAAATTATATTTTGATTGTTTGAAAATTTCAAGTGTTTTTTAAAATTTTTACTTCATAGTGGACTGGTTAACAAAGAGTTAAAACTAAATAAAGTTTCTCACTGAATAAACAGTTGGCTGTTTTGTTAAAAAAGATTTTCAAATAAAACATTTGAAAAATGGAATAGTACATTTTTTCCCTTCTAATTGCAATATTATTACTTACTTTTTTATAACCTCTTTGTGATACAAGTGTTTGTCTTTTAATATAATTTTTCTAGCCAATAAACTCTAAAATGAAAAAGTTATTGAGGTTTATCAAACTTGTAATAAAAATAACAATAGTGATAGAAGTATTAGCAGTAACAGTAACTGTAACAACAGTAAATATAAAAGTGATATAAATAGCAATAGTAGCAATATAAATGATAATAATTAAGTTTAAAAAAATAATGTTTTACATTACATTTCTAAAAATGGATGTCTAAAAAAATATTAATTTTCATAGTTCTTAAGTTATGTCTGCATTTTGTGTTTAAATTTCTAATGATCTGTTTTCAGATACGCTATCCTCATTTTTTGCGTGTCACATTTACTGATAGTTACAGATTTGCATTGATTGCAAATGCATTAGCAAACAGAAATTGGAACAGGATTGTAAGTTTCATGGATTCACTTGTTAATATAGAATAAATTTTTAAGATATTATATGTTGAAAGATGAAGGTGACCACTGTTGTTAAAGTACAGTTATGAAAACTGTGCTTTACAACTTTAAAATTGTGTCTATTTAAAGTGAAGTATTCTAATTATTATTTTATTTTAGGCTGTGGTTGCAATAATGAATGTTCCTTTACCTGATGAGTTTGTTGTCTACATGTCTTTTTTTAAAATTAGATACGAATTGGTTAGTTAATCTTTTCTATAAGATTTTTACCATTTTATCTTAAGCACCTGTTCAGTATTAAAATCTTTAATTTGCATTTAGGTCTTTTTCCCCATGAATGTAAAGAGTACGACAGTTAACATGTTCTTCAAAAATCTGGCCGAAGCTAAAACAAGAGTATACTTTTGTCTCTTAAGTGGTGATTTTTTGAAAACATTAGTTGCGGAAGTTACTATGTAAGCTCTGATAAAATTTCTCAATTTGCTAAAGCATTTTGCGATTGGAGTTAGTACTGATGTCATTGCAAAATTTTTATGAAAGTCTTGATTAAATTTTTTGTATTTACTTGTTCATTAAGTTATAGTTTTCAAAAATAATTAAATTTTGCTCTTGCTTAGACGTAACTTAACAGCAGCCAATGGTTATTTGTGGATCGGAGAAGAAAATATGATAAATGATTTTCCATATGACAATGGAGGACCTTGTGCTAACCTAACAGTATTTTTTTTCCATATTTTTCTTTTAATCTTTAGATTAAAGTACCATTTAGTGTTTCAATAGTTGCCTAGTTGACAAAAAAACTAAAATATTATAAAATACTGCTGCCAGTAATAACTGTTTTTAAACTGCTCTATGTAAAATGCTTACCCTAACAAGATGGGGTTAGGATTAAATAAAAACGATCCAAGGTAATAGAATGTGCAAGCATACTTAATTCCATCAAAGTAAGAAATTGTTCACATTAATAAATATTTTCAATGGTTAATTCTTAAATTCTTAAACAGTTAAAATAAGCTAAAAAAATTCTCCAAGCTACTTTCTAAACATCCACTCGATTAAAAAAAAAAAGTTACTTAGTTTATTTGTAGACTCAGAAAAAGGTGTCAAATCATTGTACTCTTCTTTGTCTCATCAGACACTTATACAAGTATCTTAAGTTAAGGTAGAAGTACTGTGCTAACAAAATGTAAAAATTAATTCTTACTTAGAAAAACCATTGTTTAAAAAAAAAAAAAAAAAAAATATCCTTTAATAACTATGAGAAAAAGAAATTAGTATAAAGAGGAAATACAAATCTTTTTTTTCTAATTAACCAGAAACAAAAAAGTTAAATGAGCTTCATAAGTTGCTGTTGCATTTCCAATGTCTATTGCTGTGTACATTAAGTCTATTGTGGATGTAATAATAAACATGTTTTTTTTCTTAACAAGATTTTTTAAGAAGGCATTATTTGACCATCCCTATCTGAGATGGGATGATCAAATAATGCCCTCCCTCCTTCCTTCCTTCCCTCCCCCTCCCCTTCATAATCCATTGTAAGCATTTGGAAAAATCCTTTCTGATTACATATGTGAGTAATCTCTAACATATTAAACAAAGCCTGTAGTTATGTTCTAACAGAAACAGAAGTTGGTAGTTAATGCAGTTAGTTAAATCAGTATGACTTTTTTTTTTTAATCGAATGATAAAATTTTTATCTGTTTTTAAATAATTTTATTGATAGTAAATTGTTGTTTTTCAGAAATAAATATGAAGTCATAAGGTTGGTTTTGAAATATTGTACTTAAAATGTTAAAATTCTCCTAATAGTGATATTTTCTTAAGGTCCCTACTTGTGTTGAAGCATTTCGAGGTGCAATACTGATTGAATCCCACTACACAGTTAATGGATTTCAAGATGGAAATTTCAATCGCTTGAAGTTGTCTTTTGGGAAGCAGTTTCATAAAGTTTTGAAGTGGACAGGGGTGAGTAGAATAAATATGGTGATTTAAAAAAATTTTTAAATATAAACTTTAAACTTCATTAAAAAGAAATATTATTGTAAAACTAATAGAATAAATGTTTTCTATAAAATATACTTGTAGGGAAAGATTATTTACCTATTCCTTAGACACCAGACAGTCACTAATTTAATGTAGAATTTTAGTGGCTTTTAACTACTTCAAAAAACTATATAAAGCAGCAACTTAAGTAAAAACCTACAGTTAAAAAAACTATAGTTGTACTGTTAAATTTAACATGAAAGTTGAGAACAACAAAAAATGCCTGCATAAAAATGTGCAATGTTAGTTTCACTGTAGAATGTGCTAAGCATCAATCATTTAGCATATGGGGTTGCTTAAATTAATTTTTAGTTTCATTATTATATTTATTATTAGTATCTTTGAGATTTTAAATAGCAGTCTTAACCCATGCGGCAAGATTAACATTCATACACACATGTTTGTGCAATAAATCTACAAAAACTTCCAACCATTTTTCAGCAATATATGGTACCTTGTTACACAGAAAACTGTATCAAAACCTAATTCCAAGATCGATATATTAAAATTATGAGTTGACCTCCTGATATTCCTATATTGAGAACCTTTGGTTATGATGATATAAATAAATGAAATATATAATTCTGAAAAACTAAAGTTGTATGTGACCATACAACTTGAAGTTTCATAATTTGCTTTTTTTTTAAAATTCTTAAAGTAGTTTCTGTCGACAAATCAACTGGAGAACAAACTGAATAAAAGAATATCAAATGTAATTGCTTTTACATATTTTGGTTTTCACATTATTTTATGTTTCCAAAGTCATGTTTCCCTTCAGAAATAGGTACACAGTTTCCAAAGTCATGTTTCCCTTCAGAAATAGGTACACAATTAAATAATTGAGAGGAAATAAGCTAGTTCTATTGTGACCCCTATGTGCGCTTTCAGCTTTAAAACTGTTATTGGTAATAAGATCTCTTAGCATACCAGGAAACTGTTGGTTAGTTAACTACTATTTGCTTCACTCAGCTTTTACTATTTTAAAAACTACACCTAATGGCTACAAAAAATGACTGGTGTGAACAGACAATAAAAATAGAGCTGCATTGTTTAGTTGAGCTATTCTTTTTTAAATGTAAACTTACATAAGATGGATTGCATCTAAAAAGGACAAGCTTAGTTCCCTCACATTTATTAGGAAAATCATTCAAAAAAACTTTCAGCATTCAACCAACTGATCTGCTAAAATTGTTGTTGATTGTTTTTCGGCTTGCATACTAAGAGCTTTTCTTTTACAATTTTTTTTTTATATTTTCTTATGAAACCATTATACCTTTTTAATTTGGTTTACCAACCTTGAGCAATTTTGTTTAGCTTGATTCTTTCAGAGTTTTAAAGAACAGTCAAAGTATCATTTGTTTTCATGGCAAAACCAATTTTGTTCATAAATTTTACAACTTCAACAAAGATTGCCATTATTACAAGACTAATTCTTTGGCTAAGCAAAACCAGCAAGTCCATTTATTCCCTAACTCAGCAGAAAATAGTTGACTTTGTTATATTGTAAAATTAATAATCAGATTTTTTTTGTTATTTACACCTTTAGTATGTACTTGATTTTCTCTCTCACTTTCTTTAGGTTTTTTAAAAGTCCTTTCTGTTAGGTCTTTTAAAAGACCTAATAGTGCCATTTTTTCTCATATAAAGTGTTTTATTTTTGATATTTTTTATTTATGTTACTCATCATTAAGTTCTGCATATGCTGTTGTTTGTTTTTAGTTAATTTTTTTTTTTTTACTGAAAAAGTTACTTTATTTTCTTCAAACAATACTTGATTCTACCATTTAACTTCTCAACATTTTCAGCTTTCCACTTTCTATCAGAGACTAGGCCCTCCAAGTAACCCAAAAAATCTTTGATTGCATGAGTTTCTGGACAATTTGCTGGGTTGATTTTTTTAGTTACAAAATTGATGTTTTCAGCATTGAAGTAATTGATGTTGTCTTTTGCATAATGTGAGGATGCTAAGTCAGACCAATATGTAACTATTATCTGAATAATGTTGACAAACAAAAGGCAAAAATTGTGACTTCATTAAGTCTTTTATGTATATGTTCTATTAAATAAATACCTAGATAGCTTGGTTAAGGCTCTAGACAAACTACTTTGACTAAAGACAGTTGCTCCAAAATAAATTCAGCAAAAGTAATATAGTGTCACAACACTTAATTATATACAAATAGTTGTCTATACACAAGTGCGTGATGTTATATTATTATAAGATTTAAATTAGACGTTTAAATAAGGAAAGGGAAAAACTAAACAATAAATTTACCTTGTGTATTTTAGGTAATTAATTTTTAGTTCGCAAAGGGAAATGATTTTTATATTGTGATAAAAAATAAAATGCTGCAGCAATAAGGAGTAATGGTTAAAAGTTTTTTTTTATTTCAACTTAGATGTTTTTAACAAAGAAGTTGAAGATTATTGATTAATGAAGCAATCATCACACTCATAATATTGTTTTTTAATTGTGTTTTAGGATTATGATGAGAAAGTTAAAGCAGCATTAGCTTGGGATGCAATTTCTATCACTATTTCTGCACTATATAATATTTCTGATTCTAAGATTACAGTGACGTCTAGAAAACTTCGAAACTTAATTCTTACAGTAAGTTTGTTTTTCTCTCAAATATGAGAATGTATAATTTCTGATAAATGTGTTATCAAAAAATATGCATTTTCATAGTTGAACATTATTTATATACTTAACTTTAGGGTTGTTTTTCAGCGAGGTTTAAAAAGTTTTAACTGATTACTTTATGTGAGAAGAATTTAAAGAATATATGCTTTTTGTCTAATTCCAAGGGTTTTATGGATTTTATTTGTAATTTGAAATCTGTTTTCAGCTGTTTCAGTTGGATAAATAATTTATTAAAATGCACTGGTTTGGTTTTCTCCATTAGTTACTTTTTCAACTTATATTTGTTTAATCAGCAAGTTGCTTTCAAAAACAGACAATTTCCCAACTTCAAATTTTTGGTTCTAAAGTTATGAAAAACCAGCTAGTTTTTTGTTTTTAAAAATTGCAAATTAAACAATAACATGATAAAACTTAAACAACCTTTGTGGTCTTTACATGTAATTTTTTAGTGTTAAGCAAAGTCAAAATTTTTCTATTAAAGATATGATATTTTGAATTTATCTTATAATAGAAAAAGTTTAAGAAATACTAAAGAGCAAAATGATTTATCAGATAAAAGATAATGAACTTCTGTGCATCCATCAGGGCAAATTGAGAAAACATGTTCCACATCAGTAGAAGATTTTTTAATGCCTAATAGATCATTATGCAGTCTTTTTAAGTTCTCTGTTCACTTGTATATTTGAATAAACTAAATTTCTGTTTATTTCATTTCAAAATATATTATCAACCACTATAGGTGCTGATTTTTCTTTCAGGAAAACAAATTTAGTTCATTTTTAAGTAAAAAAGCTGTTTCCTGAAAATCTTTATTGTAATTATTTATCCATTCACAAGGATCATTTATTCCAAAGAGTTAAGATGCCAGCTTTCCTGTGATAGCAATAGTATACTTTGAAGGGACATTTGTTGAATCTTTAAGTCAATGCATCAAAGTTGTCATTGCCATAGATATTTTCAAATCCATAATTTGTCCCATCAGTAAATTTGAAGTTTTGTATAAAGCATCCCTAACACCCAAATATATTTCATGAAATAAACAAACCTGTGCAATGATAGGAACTACTTACCTAATGGGGTAGTAAACCTGATCAACATGGGGCTCGCTCTCCTATAAATGGTCATCAGGAAGCTAACCCAGATGATGGCAAGTCTATTTCCTGAAGGAGGGGCAAACTCTGGAATGATGCTCACAGGGTCTCCTCTCGATAGAGTAGGCATGAGTCCACAAGGCAATTAGCTGGAGGACGATAAACTACAATACATGATAGTAACTAAATGGATAAATTTCTTACTTACCATGGCTCCATCTTGACATGATTCTAATTCCACTATATCCATCTGATACACTGGTTCCTTGTGATAACAACAATAGAACTGTCATTGGTAACCAAATCTGAAACTATTTCCTTGAGACTGGGAATTTTTAAATCTAGCATTGTTTTACCTTTTTTTGTTTGAGCAACTGACTTCAATTGTCTTCAATATTTTGATGTGAATTAAGAGCAATTGCGTGGTAGTTTTTGTCATCTTAGCAAAGAAGTAAATCCTTGTGAGCACTTGGTTAAACTGCGACAATGATTAAATTGTTGGCAGTTGCTGCCTTTCTCTGCTAAATCTAAAACTGATAGACTTATTTTTAAAGATTAGATCATGAAATTACCATTTTTCACTAACTTAAAGTTAATGATCATTCTAAAGTTAAGGTTTTGCTTACCAAAAATGTAATTCACTCATTTTAAAAAACTTCTAAAATTTTACTTTTACTTAAATTTTTCTTGAGAAAAATAACTATTTTGATTGATTTTATTGAGAAACTGAACTATTTTATACGATTATCTATATTACTAAATCACGTTAAAATTGATTGAATGTTACAGTATCATTGGTTTAAACATGAAAATTTCTGATCTTGCTAATCAAAAATTTAAATGTTAGACACTGTACTCTAATCAGTTTAAAGTAAAAAAATTAACTAAGATTAGTTATCAAAACATTTTTAATTAGCTGACGAATGGTTTGTTTCACTGCAAAATGTGCTCAGTCAAACAGGAAATACAAATGTTATAGGCATAAATGATTACTTATTGCTTTTTACTGACCAAATATCATAGAAATCAAGACTTTGTTTTAGAAAACATAAAATTAGATTTAAATTTTCTGAGTCTTGTATTAATGTTTAGAATCCATCATCATTAACACTTACTGGAAAGATTTTGTTTGATAAAGATGGCAACCGAAGAAATTACACTGGTTAATTTCTACTTTTTATTTATAATATTTTTAAATTTAGTTTTACTTTTGTAATACTAATCAATATTTATTAATTTTTTTGAATTTTTTTAAGCATCATTGCTTCAAATTGATGCTTTGCCTGGTGGTAAAAACAAGACAACAGTGAGATAACATTACTTTTATTTAAATAAATAGGCCTTCAATACCAGAAAAATGTTTCCGTTAGCAAAAAACAATTAAGATTAAGTGCTTCATACAATTCATCATGAGTGATGGATAAGTTTTTAAACATTTAGAACAATTCTGTTGAAAAGATAAAGAAATTTTAGAAAACTAAACATGTAATATAGTTTTTGGTAAAGTGTTTTGAAGTTTGCTTACGTAAGTAGGTGTGAAAGCAGAAATAAAAATCATTATATATTTAAACAATTCTGCTTTTTAAAGTACAAAGATTTGCATTCATAATTTTAAGGTTTTGAAAAGAAAGAGATTCTTATATCTTGGAGATGATGTAACTCCTTACAATATTCTCCCTAATAATACTCTTTGTGAAATCCCTGCTGCAGGAGAAGAAATGATTTATCATGTAGTACCATATAAGGTCCAAAACAGAATTAGGTAAGTTTGGGTGTTCAAAAATACTGAGTTAAATAGAATTCTTTCTTTTCTGTTTAAACTTAATTTTTTTAAAAAATGTTTTCAGGTTTAATTCAATAGAAGGTACAATGAATGAAGATCTTAGCATCAATGGTCCAGTTGCATTTATAAAAACTGTTATAACTGAATATGTACCCCCTGCATACTATTGCAGTGGTGGATGTGGTGGAAATCCTTTGGATCTTAGTGATCTTACAAGATGGGAACATGGTAAATGCATAAAGCAGGATGTTTGTGAGTAAGTTGTGATGTTTTTTTATTTCTCTTTTATAGCTATGCATAAAGCGTTCTAATCAATGAAAATCAATTATCTTATCATCAGGTGCAATCTAAATCCAAATACTGGTAATCTGGGATATTCAGGACCTAATTGTAATACTATCATTTGTGATTTTTGTCTGTTTGGAACTTGTGTAAGCCCTGGTGTTTGCATCTGCGATGAAGGTTATATTAGCAGTCCTAACAGTAATGATTGTGCTATTCCAACATGCCTGAAGTAAGGTTTTTGATCAATAGATTGTTTAATTTGATTATTCAATTACTTTTAAATGGTAAAAGTGAAAATTTGTGAATAGATAAGTTAATGAATAAATGAATGAATTTAAGATAAATGAGCTGTAAGATGAGTTTTGATTTAGTTTAATTTAACACACAAAAACAAAAACAATCAACAAATGAAAAGGGCTTTTAGAAACCATACCTTAGGGAAGAAGATTAAGGGTCAAGTAGGTTTGCTACAATCATTTTAATACCATAAAAAAATTTCAGACCTATATTATTGTTAGATAATTCTTGATACTTTGAATTTTTTCCAAAACTATGACAACAGTTTATACCCAGATTTTTAAAAGATAAGTTTTAAAAACTATTATTCTGAGGTTGAATGAACAACATGATTCTTTATGCAACATATTATATAAAAGTATTGTAAAATATTTGGAGACATTGTCTTCCCAACAAGTTTCACCCATAGCAGGTTTTTGATAAGTCAAATATATAATGTTGAAACGCAATTTGTTGTGGTATCACAAATGATAATTTTATTATAATGCATAAATTGGCATTTATCTAACATTTTCTTGATTTCTGAAAAAATGCTATTGCTGTACCGCTTTTGAAAATTTTAATTGAAAATTAATACAGCCAAATGAACCTCATGGTGTTTCTTTTTTTAGTGCAACTTGCTTTCCATTAATTTTTTACATCAAATTGAAAATATATCAGCTTCACTGCAGTATCTGTTTTTGAGAGTTATTTACAATTTAATGTTAGGTTGATAACACTCATCCATATCTCTATATCTTAATTCTTAGGTGATAATAATAACAAAACCTCAAATCATTAACAGGTTTGACTGGTCTTTTGCTGCAACTTGTATTTAATCTTATTGGTGGGTATTGTTGAGCAGAAATGTGAAACTCAAAATAAATAAAGTTTAAAAAACAAAACGTTTTGAAGAGTCAAAACATATAGTGCAGATAAAATGATAAAATTATGAATTCACTTTTGTTATTGTTTTTTTATCCAATTTTTCATAGTTTGAAACTATAATATTTAAAAAAAAGATAATATATTTGTGTAAAAAATTTGGAAATGGTTGAACACAATATCATTGAATTCAGATTCGGAAGGAAAAACTCTTGTTTAACTTTGGCCTGAAAAAAAATTAGAAAAAAACACATTCTTAAATTATTCAGTTACCTCAAACAAAAAAATGTCATTTAAAACTTTTCTGGTAACAAAAGCACCAGGGAATGATGAAGGATTTATTTAGAAAATGCAAATCTATACTTTTCTAAATTAATTTCTTAACTTTAAAATATTGAATCGCTACTAATAATCAAAATCAAAAAGCTAGCCTATTAGTTTTAACTAGCCTATTAAAATTAAATAAAAAAAGAAAAAAAAAATTGAGTTTGAAGAAACCTGAGACAGATAAGAATTGATAATATTTACTTTTCTAAGCACTTGATTTTAATTTTGCCCCAGAATTCTGTTTAATTCTCATTAAGAACAAGCTGTTTAACATTTGTCTAAGCAGATGGTCTCAAATAGACATCCTCATCCTTTGAGCTAAACCATTTTGCATGTATGATAGTAATAGTAAACAATCCTACAAACTCGACACTGGCAAAAGTTTTGTTAGATACAAAACAATGAAAGATATTTATGAAAAAATTGTGGTAGTTACAAAATTACAGAATAGATGACCCAAGCCTCAAAATTGGTCAACCATTTGTGCGATTTTTGATCGCGAATTTGCAAACAAAAAATATAAAAAACAAACCAAATTCTGCTTTTCAAAAAAATGATGCACCAGAAAAGTTATTCTTAAATAAATACTTAAAAAACGTTTAAAAAAAGAAAACTAAATAAAAAAGTAAATAATATTTTAGTGGATAGATTAATGGTCTCTGATATAGAGAATGATGGAATTATATTGAATAAAAAGCTTATATCAAAATCATAGCCCCTGCCATTGGTAATTGTAAACTTGATACTCCATCAAAAAATAGAATGAAGAATGCAGAAACTTGAAGACTGTTTTCTTGTCAATAAAGTGACTGAAGCCACATGCAATTGGCTCTCAAGGTCTTTTTCTACATTAATTTCAAGTAAAGCTGAATCCAGTGGGTAATTAAAAAAAAGATACCATATGCAGTATTTCTGATATACATCCAGAACTTGCTTTGAAGAATCACCAAGAAAATTTATTACTACAACAATTATACCACCAATTTCAAAACAACTATATTAACTAGATTCAGATTAGTAAACTTAATAAATTTTTCAACATAATCTCATACATCAGAAAAGGATTCATTATTGATAAGTCTTATTGATACCGAAAAGCTCATAAAATTTTTATCACAAAAGAGGAAACTATTCTTCAATACTTTTGTGTCCTACCAAACATAAAAAGGTGAATATGTTTCTTAAACTTACCAACTTTTGCTTTTTCCATAAAACATTGTAGCAAACTGTTTTAAACACTTTTCTAGAGTATCTTTGTAGCTGTGTTGATTCTTTTGGCATGTATATTGCTAAAACCCAGAACTTTGTGAGAAATACATCCCCATATTCCTGCCGAGCCTTCACTTCCTTGTAACCTTGGTATAACATAGTGTGATGAATATTTCCCATGCTTGTATCTTTTAACATACAGCTTTACTTTGCAATTTAGTACCTCAAAATTAGCCCCACCACTAAATATTATCAGGGACCATTCTTCAATATATGATCCTATGCCTTTAATATATGATATATATCCTATGCCTTCAATATATGATCCTATGCCTTCAACATATGATCCTATAACTCTCTGGGTAAATTACAAATGCTTATCCTAGAATTTAATTGAACCCTGGAAAAAACAAGTGTTAACTTTTAAGGCCTACCAGATTTGGGGAATCTTTGACAGTCTCATTTTACTTAAACTTTTAACGTATTTCAAAGGCAGCCCTCTGAAACACAGACTATTTTTGCTATACCAACATTAGATTGGTTTCCTTGTTTACTTAAACCAACAATTTTTTCATTTAACACTCTCAGTGATTTTATCAAAATTTTACCTGAACAGATTTGGTATTAATTATTTTAAAAATTATTTAACACTTCATGAAAATTTTTTTGGTTGGGTATTATGTAATTAATAGATAACAGATATTATTATTTTCGGAAAAAACTGAAGTCCGATAGATTAAATAAATCAAAAATAACCCAATACGTTTAAACTTAAAGGCCATTTATTCCTAAGTAAAAGAATTGGTAATTAATTGATCGATTATCAATTGAAGAGAGAGAAGTGTTGCACATGCACAAAAAAGGTGTCAATAAATAGAGGAAATCTTTTTATTTAAAATCATTTTTTTAATGATTTTTTTAAAATCATTAAAAACATGATTTTAAAAAAATCTTTTGCTTTGACAATTTTATCATCAAAAAACTAGAACGGTATTATAAAAAATTTGCCTTCTTATAAACTTTCTGGATACACTGTAAGATATTCCAAAGCAGTATTAACTTTGTACAAAAATTTTCAGAACAATTTTTTTCATATATTTAAGCATTTTCAAATATTTATTGAAAAAGAATGTTGTCAATGAAATTACTATGTTAAAATTTCCTTATTTCTTTACTTTTAATAGGTATGGATGTTCAGAAAATGGTTTATGTATAAAAGCAGACTTTTGCAAGTGCAATCCAGGTTTCTTCGGAACAGACTGCTCAAAAAAGTGTCAATGTTTACATGGCCAGTGTAGTGATGGTAACAGTGGCAGTGGGCTTTGTAAATGTGTCTCAGGCTATATTGGTGCCAACTGCTCTACAAGAACACTTACTATTGCAATTCCAGTTACACTTGGGTGCATAGCTGTGTTTGCTCTCTTGTTTTTTATTGGGCGTCAAAAGTATAAGGCAATGCAACTTCAAGCTCAACTCATGAGCACAGATTGGAAAGCAGAATGGGAATCAATACGTTTGAGACAAAATGGGCAAAGAAGTAGCATGAAGTCTTTAGTTAACATGCTCAGTAAAATATCAGGGAATAGTATCATTTCAAAAGAAAAGGTTTTTAACCAGAATCAAGCAATATGGAATGGCAAGGAAGTTATGTTAAAGAGACTGAGAAAAGATGATATTGATCTCAATGATGTTTTACGCTGGGAAATAAAACAAATGAAAGATTTAAAGCATCCCAATCTATGCCTTTTTATTGGTGCATGTATAACATCACCAAATGTGTCTATTTTAAATGAAGTTTGTGGTAAAGGAAGCTTGGAAGATATTTTATATAATGATGAAGTTACACTAGGATGGAATTTTAGATACTCAATGCTAAAAGTAGGCACTTTTACTTATTAGTGTGAATGTTTTAATTTTTCAATAAATTTGATTTTTGAATTTTTAAGTATGTTGATAAGTTTAAGATCTTTTAAATCTACCTATAAACTTCATGATTAAGGATATATGTCGAGGTATGACATATTTGGCTTCAAGTGATATTAAATCACACGGACGTTTGAAAAGTTCTAACTGTCTGGTTGATAACAGATGGACAGTCAAAATTGCAGGTTGGTTTTACAAACCAATGAAATTGTTATTTGTCCCTCATCAGCAGTAAAAAAGGATGAGGAAAAAATGATTGAGTAATATTTACAAATATAAAATGCTTGTAAAAATATGTTTGTCTTTTTAGTGTGTTAGATATTTATATTTTTGTTTAAATATATGAACTGTTAGGTAGCATACTATTGGTACTTCTCTATTAATAGATTATGGCTTAAAAACCTTTCGCAGTTGTGAAAATGGTGTACGAATATTTTCCCCTGCTGATGGTATTGGCGTTAATATCCCTTCTGAAGAAGAGTTAGAAGGCTGTGACTACTAGTAAAAAGCATTCCTGATGCTATTATATTACTGTTTGTTAATCTCATGATAAACTAATTCAATATATGTTTCATAGAGAGAATGCAAATTGCAAAGGAAACTATTTAACTTTTTGTTTTAACTCGATGAATAAGTTATAACAGGAATTTTTAAGGTTTTTAAATATTTTGTGTTACTATTTCTAAGCAACTTACTCTGGACTGCACCAGAAATTATCAACTCAGGTGTCTCGCATCCTAATCATGTTGGATATGGTAGTATCAAAGGAGATGTTTACAGGTATATTTATTTTTATGTCTGTTTTTCAAAAAAAAAAAAAAAAAAAAAAAAAAAAATGTTAATTACTAAATTTTTGCTCTTTTGCTTGAATTTAAAAAAAGCCCATGACCTCATGGCCTCATGGCGTAAGTTTAATGATGGTGCCATAGGTATCATTATCAAACTAGTGTTTTTTAAAAAACCTCATAAACTATATAACCAGTTTTAAAATGATAGCTTCTAAATTAAAGTACTTCTGCACAAGCAGTTTGATTTTTCACTTCTGCACAAGCAGTTTGATTTATTATATTTTTCATTTTCTATATCATTTACTAAACATTAAACTTTTAAATTTTACTTGGTAATTTTTGATGGTTCATTTTAAAAGAAGTTTTTTTAAATTATTTAAAAAGTATTTATAATAACTTAAGCTTAAAAACTTATCAACTTTACAAATCTGACTTGTTTAACCTGCTTGTTTAACCTGCTTGTTTAACCAGCTTATGTGAAGTTGAGTTGTATCCTCCTGAGAGTTGGAAGAAAAAAAGTTTAAGTGCTAAGGTTGAAAGAAACATATTGCAACCTTTTTTCTCATAAATATTTTTTATTTAAAATTTACCAAATGTCTCTTACACTGATTATTGGATCTTGCTTGATGTAAAAAAGAGTATTTTAAACTGATAAGTTCCATTTCTTTTTATTTTACAAATACTTAAAACAGAAGAATTCTTTTTTTAATTCATAAACATTTAGAAGAGTTAAAAAAAGTTGGTTTTATAGTTGTTCATCTAGTTAAATTTTTAAAACACGCACAAACATTGAACAACAAAATACAAAACTTCAAACATCAAAATACTTTTACAAAACGCAGCAGTAATACTAGATCATGTGTGGGAGTCATATTGAACCCAATGATGACATCAAAAAACATGGGGAACTCCATCTGACAAAGATGGTAGTGTCATAAACCAATAGTTAAGACTTTCATCCTGAAGAGGAAATGTAATTTTTAGCAACGTAAATGATTTTTGACAAAATCTTAATCACTTACGTCCCCTGCTGCCATAAAATGTAGATGCGGGGATTTCCGGCATTTTGAAAAGGAGAGTGCATGTGCTCTGTTAGCCACACCTACATGTGGGCCTAACTTAGATTGAAATGTAATGATTAAAATATAGGGCTGGATGTCATGTCCCCCACAGAGAACAAATTTGAATGGCTGAGTCTCAGGAGGATATAGTAGGCCATAAAAACAGTTATAATCACTAATAGTTTTAATGACCTGTAATTGCTACGAATTTAATATTTCTTTTGGGTGAAAAGTTAGCTGATATCAACTGATTTGCCTTAATGTTTTTTGACGACACCCCAAACATTGGAAAGTTTTGAAATGAGTTAATGACATTTTATTAAGTGATACAATCATATTTTTGTTCAGTATGGCTATGATTATGGTTGAAATGTGTACAAGACGACAACCCTTTCAGGAGTTAGACCATATAAAAATTGAAAAGATTGTTCAAATGGTAGGAAGACTAATAACCCTACCGAACAATGTTGTTACTGTTGACTGCAGAGATTCTGAAGGCATATCGATAAAAGTTTTGAGACCTCGTGTAGAAGACTCTGATTTACCTGAAGGTGAAGTTCAAGCGAAGGCGTACAAAAATCTTTTGAAAAATTGTTGGAACCATGATCCTAATTGTCGACCGACGTTNGGTAGTATCAAAGGAGATGTTTACAGGTAAATTTATTTTTATGTCTGTTATTCAAAAAAGAAAAAAAACAAAAAAAAAAAACAAATGTTAATTACTAAATTTTTGCTCTTTTGCTTGAATTTAAAAAAAGCCCATGACCTCATGGCGTAAGTTTAATGATGGTGCCATAGGCATCATTATCAAACTAGTGTTTTTTAAAAAACCTCATAATAAACTATATAACCTGCTTGTTTAACCTGCTTGTTTAACCAGCCTATTTGAAGTTGAGTTGTATCCTCCTGAGAGTTGGAAGAAAAAAAGTTTAAGTGCTAAGGTTGAAAGAAACATATTGCAACCTTTTTTCTCATAAATATTTTTTATTTAAAATTTACCAAATGTCTCTTACACTGATGATTGGATCTTGCTTAATGTAAAAAGTTTCTTTTCTTAATGAGCATTTTAAACTGATAAGTTCCATTCCTTTTTATTTTACAAACACTTAAAGCAGAAGAATTCTTTTTTTAATTCATAAACATTTAGAAGAGTTAAAAAAAGTTGGTTTTGTAGTTGTTCATCTAGTTACATTTTTAAAACACGCACAAACATTGAACAACAAAATACAAAATTTCAAACATCAAAATACTTTTACAAAACGCAGCAGTAATACTAGATCATGTGTGGTACAACAATTTTTCTTTTTGGACACACAAAAACATATTACATTTGATGTACTTAACAAAGTTTTGCCACTGCATCCCTGTCTCTTGCACTGTGTTGAGTTGCTGCCTCTACCATCTTTGTCAGATGGAGTTCCCCATGTTTTTTGATGTCATCATTGGGTTCAATATGGCTCCTCTTAGTAGTTGGAATGTAATTGCCGTCATCGTTAATCTTTTATTCATGATGATCAATTGCCACCTTATCAACCTACTAACCTGAACCACCCTGAGCCTGAGAAATCAGTTCTTCAGCCAGGAGCAACTTGAAAACAATATATTTCAACTTCTTTCTCTCTGGTTTCCCTGATACCTGGTGGTTTGGCCTTTAATAAGTCCAGTTGTTTGTGGCTAGAAGGTCAAAAAAATGCACAACAGTTCGAATGGTCCATTTTTTAGTGCAGCTTGACATTGGGAAGAAGTTTATCATGCAGTCACACAAGTCAATTTTACCCTTGTTTTTGTTGTGCTTGGTATTTTGTTGTGCTTGGTCTGAGCACAGGAATATTACACTTCTCTGATTGTTTCTGTTGCCAGAAGACCATTTGTTTTTGGCATGTCTAACACTTTGATGAAGGTAAAATACCTGTCAAGGAACAAATGTTCTTTTTTTAAAGAGACTGTGCAGTTTGAGCAATTGCATTCTCTTTAATTCTGAGCTGTAGATCAGTGAATGCTTTCTTGCGTTTATAGACCTAAAAATCCACCACCAGACCAGTGGGACTAGCAAGCACACAACTCTTTAGTCTAGTGGAATTTGGTTTGCGTGGTATAACCTGCCGAATAGAACACCAGCTTGTGAAGGGAATCACCTGCTCACCTACTCATGTCAACTTTGGTCTTAGCAGGTTCAGATAACCTTGTTGCACCCTGTAGAAGGCAGGCCTTATCATCCAGAGGATGTCTTTCTTTTTCTCTTCCTCAGAGACATCAAAGTCATTAATAACTTTGACTTCTTATCAAGGTCATTAATGACTGTCATAATATACTGCTTTTTATCCATATTGGCTTCCGGGTGTCTTCACTTCTGGTGCTTCAAAGGCTATTACGTCTTTCTCTAAACTTTCAGTCTGACCTTCCTCATTATCATCTTCTGACAGCTCTATGTCCTTCCACAATTCTTAATAGAATTCTTTCTGCCTCACTCAACTCACAACTACCTCAAGCAAGTTCGACTGTCCCCTACAAAGAACACTGGATAAAACTTTTTCATGGTTAACAACATTTTACATTTTTTAAAATTTCACAAACTAATAGTTAAGACTTTCATCCTGAAGAGGAAATGTAATTTTTAGCAACGTAAATGATTTTTGACAGAATCTTTATCACTTACGTACCCTGCTGCCATAAAATGTAGACGCGGGGATTTCCGGCATTTTGAAAAGGAGAGTGCATGTACTCTGTTAGCCACACCTACATAAATTTGAAATCAGTAAAAAGCCCAGGATATTCTCTTTACAACACAGTGGGCCTAACTTATATTGAAATGTAATGATTAAAATATAGGGCTGGATGTCATATCCCCCACAGAGAAAAAATTTGAATGGCTGAGTCTCAGGAGGGTATAGTAGGCCATGAAAACATTTATAATCACTAATAGTTTTAATGACCTATAATTGCTACGAATTTAATATTTCTTTTGTTTAAAAAATTTGCTGATATGCCTTAATGTTTTTTAACGACACCCCAAACATTGTAAAGTTTTGAAATGAGTTAATGACATTTTATTGAGTGATGCAATCATAATTTTGTTCAGTATGGCTATGATTATGGTTGAAATGTGTACAAGACGACAGCCCTTTCAGGAGTTAGACCATATAAAAATTGAAAAGATTGTTCAAATGGTAGGAAGACTAATAACCCTACCAAACAATGTTGTTACTGTTGACTGCAGAGATTCTGAAGGCATATCGATAAAAGTTTTGAGACCTCGTGTAGAAGACTCTGATTTACCTGAAGGTGAAGTTCAAGCGAAGGCGTACAAAAATCTTTTGAAAAATTGTTGGAATCATGATCCTAATTGTCGACCGACGTTTAGTAAAATCTTGCAACAGCTCAACACAATATCCCCTCATCGTGGTGAGCTGATGGACAATCTGATTGTTCTTATGGAGCAGTATACAAATAGTTTGGAAGCAATTGTAGCCGAACGAACGAAGGATTTAAAAGAACAAAAGGATAAATCTGATTTGCTGCTCACAAAAATGTTGCCTCCATTAATTGCAGAAGAGTTAAAGTCTGGAAATAATCCGAAGCCGGAATATTTTAGTTGTGTTACAGTTTATTTCAGTGATGTGGTTGGATTTGGAAAAATGTGCTCGTCTTGTACTCCTTATGAAATAGTTGATTTGCTAAATGACCTTTACTCTGTCATGGATGACATTATTGAGTCATTTGATTGCTATAAAGTTGAAACAATAGGAGATTGCTGTAAGTCTAAAGTTGTTGTAAGTTTTAATAAAGAAATTCTTTAACGCGAAGTTTTTCACTTTTTAAAAATTTTCTGTTAGTGACTATTATTAGTTTATTTCAAATACCGTTTTTTATCTCTATATAATTTTATTTTAGACATGGTTGTATCGGGTTTGCCAGTTCGAAACGGAGATCAGCATGCAGCCGAAATTGCAAATATGTCTTTACATTTATTATCGTCTCTCAATGGAATAGGATACAGACATCTGACAGGATCGCAAGTACAACTTCGAATAGGCATGCACTCAGGTATATCTGATCATATTGCTGAAAACTGATTGGAATTTTATGATGATGATGATGATGATGATGATGATCATGATGATGATCATGATGATCATGATGATGATCAAAGATCATGATGATGATCAATGATCATGATGATGATCAATGATCATGATGATGATCAATGATCATGATGATGATCAATGATCATGATGATGGTGTTGATGATGATGATGATGATCATGATGGTTTTTTTGATAATCATGAAGCTGATCATGCGATAATCATGATAATTTGGAAAAACTTGAACAAGACAAGCTACAAAATGTTAGTTTGTCGAAGGTTAAAAAAGTTAATTGAGTTTTATTTCAATATCATAAATATCATTCAATGAAATTTTGTTTTACTGTCTCACAAAATTTTTATTCAAGTTCAATATTTTGCTGTAATACTAATATATTTTATAATAAAATATTTTATAAACAGTTTTTATGTCTTCAATAATCTGATTTATATGACTGTTAATATCATTCGCTTATTTAAGTATTTACCAACTGTTGATTCTAACTGACATTCAAGTTAATTTCATTTTTTCTTGTAATGCTAGGACCTGTTGTTGCTGGAGTTGTGGGGATTAAGATGCCAAGGTACTGTTTGTTTGGTGATACAGTCAACACTGCCTCTCGCATGGAGAGTGGTGGATTTGCTTTGAAGATTCATCTTTCAGAAGATACCTACAAAATCTTACAAACGCTTAAAGGCTTTCAATTTTTTTGTCGTGGCGAACGACAAGTGAAAGGACGCGGATTAATGACAACGTACTGGCTTACTGGTAAAGACGATGAAACTTTCAATCTTCCTACTGAGGATATGGCGTTATCTGCCTCACAACACTACTTTAAATAAATCTTTTTGTTACTGTAATCTGTAGGAAAATGTAAATATTCTTATAATTATTTTTATCAAATAAATTACTCGTTAAAATACTTTTTGAAAAACTTTTTTGTTTTTAATTGCTCGTTTTTGAGTTCCATAAAGGTTTGAACAGTCTGGGAAAAATCGCTCGTTTTTGAGTTCCATAAAGGTTTGAACAGTCTGGGAAAAAGGAGAATTTACTTTAAAAAAGATCCTGTAGAAAAAAGCGAAGAATGTTTAAGCACATTTTTTTTAGGGAGAATCCTCACTTGAGAGTTATCACCTTTTCACATCATTAAAAAAAAACCACGTTTGATAGGCATCTTTTTATTATTATTAGACTAATAAAAAAAATAACGAAGCGGCCAATAACAGATACGGATGTCTAAGTTATCACCTCAAAGAAAAACCGTGAAAATTTTGTTTCAAATACAGTTAAAACTCATTTTACTTAGAAAAAGTATTGGTGTTTATCAGCTGTTAAAGTACCAACGACCTGAGACTCAGGAACAACGTGCAGCTTGCAGAGAGATTTTCGTGGTTGTAGCATAGCTACATTGGTGCTGCTTTAATTTTATTAGAATAGACTTGTGTAATATTTACTTGCAGGCTGAATCGACCATACTGTAAAGAAGAGAAATAAGAAAAAGCAATTTGGAGAAAGCATCACATAAAGGTGTCCATGAAGAACCTTTGTGTGACTCTTTCTTCAAATTGTTTTTTCTTATTTTTCAACCAAAGAGCAAAGGAAAATTCCTTAATCTCTAGGCAAATAACTATTTTAGAATCTGAGTTTTTAACATGCAAAAAGTACAATAATTGAAACCTTTAAAACCTTTTTTAAAAAAATATTGATTTTATTTCTACCTCTTGATGAGAAATTTATTTACATGAAAACATTTTCATTTAAATTAAACTCAAAAAACTCATGTTATTGAATAGAATTTTCTCCCTTTTAAATTAATTTCAATTTAAATTTTAAAAAAACCTTTTTAACTTAAATTTTAAATTAAAAAAATCTTTTAACTTATGACAAATTATAGCTGTCAGTTTTTAAAATATCTATAGAATCAAATAAATACGTAACAATAACACCCATTTACAAGAATTCATCAATTTCTTACTGAATGAAACTCTAAAGAAAGTCTTGATGTTGAATAAACTCTTGTAAAAAATATATTTTTTCTATATAATGACTTTTATTTAAAACCTTATCTCAGATTATTATCCTCAATTGTAAATTAATCATTATAATCAATTATAAAATGTAAAATAGGTTTCTTTTTAAAAAACTAATCTCAAACATTTTATTTTAGTTTCGATACTTTATATGTCCGCTTTTTCTAGAAGCCTACACTTTTTAATGGAAAATAAATAAAAGTAGTAATAATAACATGAAAACTACATGACAAAATTTGAGTCATTTTTATTTAGTAAGTTCAATGTCAATATATTTCGTATTAAGGATGTTACAAAAAACACAGGTCATTGCAAATAGTAATTCACTAATAAAACGCAATGACCTAAATAAGATAAAGAAAAGACAAGAAAAAAACATAAGAAATAAACTAGACATATAGTAAAAGTAGAACTTTACAAAAATTCATAAGTAACACTTGTAAAATAGACTTTTAAAAGAGTTAAAATATAGGTCAAATAGTTATTATAATGTATTCACATATACATACATATATACACATATACACAAATAAGAAATTATAAAATGTACATAAACATAAACAAAACAGTTAAAGAGGTAAAAATAAAGTTAAACGTAACATTTTAGGTAAAAATGATGGAGTGACTTTAAGAACAGATTCTTGGATCTAAGGATAAAATCTGTTTTTAGGGTGTACGGAAGAGTATTCCAAGAACGGATACACTGATATGTAATGGAATTTATTCCATGTTTAGTTGTCGATTTTTGTAGGATGGTTAAGTTGTTAAAAGTGACTGATCTAAGGTTATGCCCACACGTTGTCCTACTATTAAAGTAGTTACGAAATATGGAAGGAAGGAGACCGTGTTGTTGATCCCAAACAAATGAACAATTTAGAAACTGGATTAAATCATAGAATCGAAGAACTTTGGATGTAAGATACAGGATGTCAGTAGGAAAGTTTCTTGGGCAGAAATGAATTATTCGTATTGCTCTATTTTGAAGCGAAACGATTTTAGAAAGAGAGACGGTTTAAGATTGTCCCCAAACTTGGCATGCATATTGTAAATGTGAACCAAAAATTGAGTTATATATAGATAGTAATGTTTCAAAATTAACGTTCTGTCGAATTTTTGCTAACATGCCGTTGGAACGGTTTAATTTGAGAGTAAGGTTATTTATATGTGTTTCAAATGAAAGTTTCTCATCTATCACAACACCGAGACAAGTTATGTTACTAGACAAAGGCAGCTTTTGGCCACTTATCTCTAAAGTTCAAGTATTTTGAAAGTTTCTTGTTAGTTTTTTTAGAAAAGTTAGTATGTTGCGTCTAAAATATTACTTTTTCTGTTTTTTTAGTATCCAATGAGATTTTATTTGTTCAATCTTGTTCATTGAACAAGACTGGCCATATTCTCATTAATATATTTATTTAGTTTTTTGAGGGAGTTTGTCATTAATTGAAGATATGTATCATCAGCAAAATAATGCGTATTTGAATGTTTGATAGAAAGATTAAGATCATTGATGTAAATAGTAAAGAGGAGTGGACCTAATGTGGATCTCTGAGGAATACCATTGCAAACGCTTTTAATGTCTGAGAAGGTGCCATTTAAAGTAACGAACTGTCGACGATTGAAAAGGTATGATTTAAACCATTGCAAGGGTATGCCGCCTACACCATAAGGTTATGGTCTACGGTGTCAAAAGCTTTTTGTAAATCAATAAAAACCCCACAGGCAAAATTTCCATTATCAAGAGCAACTCTTATACTTTGTGTAATTTCTATAAGAGCGTGAGATGTAGAATGCTTTTTACGAAATCCAAACTGGTGTTTACATAAGCATTGATTTTGGCTTTGGAAGTCGTTTATTTATTATGCATAACTTTTCAAAAATTTTGCTTAAATTAGAAAGAAGAGAAGTCGGACGATAGTTGGTGCAGTCAACCATAGATCCTTATTTTGTGGACTGGAATAACATGGGCAAGCTTGAAGACATCAGGAAATATTCCTTTGCAAGATGAATTATTTAAGATGATACTTAGTGGTTCGCATAGAATTTATGACACAAGTTTAAGAAGTTTTGTTGGAAGGCTGTTCGGTCCAACACTCTTCCCTTCTACGATAGTGGAACTCACATAGCTGAGGGTTTCCTCTTCAGCTATTGGTTGCACATAAAAAGAGTTGCTATTAGGATTGGTCAGATACTTTTGAAGGTTGAATCAAATTTAGAATTTGGAATTCCGTTGGATAATTTTGAAGCAATCGTAGTAAAGATATTGTTAAAATGATTAGAGATTACTTTAGGATTAGTTTCGCATTTGTTGTTGATCAGTATGCTTGTCGGGTAACTTTTATTTGGTTTTACATTTATCAACTCTTTTATACTATTCCAAGTGTTTTTATATTGTTAATATTGTGATTAAAAAAGTTTGTGTAATACTCCTTTTTGCTAAACTTCAGAAGATTGCATATACTATTACGAATTTGTTAAAACTTTATAAAAAGTAAGTTTTTCTTTCTACAGTCTTTTGATTTTAAATATTTTTATTGACTTAAGAATGCCTTTCGTTAATCAAGGTTTATTATCACTAGTTACTTGATCTTTTGTCAATTTTTTGTAAGGGGCATGTTTGTTCAAAATACAATCACAAATTTCGAATAACTTTTTAATGGAATAATTGACATCATTTTCTTCTTTTACAAAGTCATCCCATTCAACATTTGAAATATCTTGGATAAATTCATCTTTTTTAAAGTTTTTAAAGCACCTCCTAAAAATAGGTTCAGGTGAAGTTTGCGTTTTAGAATACGGCATTATTACAAATAATAGTTCCTATTTGAATGAATCTTTGTTTTGTAATATTGTAACAAACACAAGTTGGTTTATTGATACTGATTAGCAGAAGTCAGAATCAATTAAACTCCTTTCTTGTTTAAAAAATGTAAAACAGGTTTGACCATATATTTTAACATTGCAGATATCTCCTAAAGCAAGCAACATTATAGAAAAACCAATAACAATAAACTTGTTGATTATATTTTGATTTATAACTGCTTTATATCGCTGACAGTTGCCATTTGTTTGAAGAAGAGATTCTTGATTACCAAGCCCCAGTTTTATATTGAGTGTAATAAAAAGAACATCATCAGTTAATTAATAGACAATGTTAATCAAGAAAGCCAAAAGTATTAGGTAAGTTTATCCTAAATTATCACATTAGTTAAAATGAAACTTTATGTTACAAAGTTTCATGTTAATAATAGTTTACAATTTTACGTAGATAATTGTCCGCCAAATTCAACAAGTCCAATATATCTAAATTTTCCAATTTGAAATTGTTAATATTTATCTCTGAGACATTTTTTTCCACAAGGTTAAAAACCTAACAGATATGTAAATTGTTTTAAAAAATAGATTGTATTGGGCGCCCTTTCTTCA
Source organism: Hydra viridissima (assembly GCA_014706445.1). Taxonomy (NCBI): domain Eukaryota; kingdom Metazoa; phylum Cnidaria; class Hydrozoa; order Anthoathecata; family Hydridae; genus Hydra; species Hydra viridissima. The sequence continues at coordinate 495,110 of QPEY01000108.1, forward strand.
AAAATTACATGATATTGGGTGTTCTTTCTTCAAAAATCTAACTATTCTTGTTTCTAAATAAAGTTATTTTTTACATTAAAAATTTCTCTTTGAAACTTTACGTCATTCCTTAGAGTGTTGGAGGTTTATGAGTCTAAAATGGAGTTTTATGAGTCTGTAAGCAATAAAATGCATCTACTATGTGAGCATGTTTCTGTGTAAATGAAAATAAATCATTATTTTCATTTACACAGAAACATGCTCACATAGTAGATGCATTTTATTGCTTACAGTTGGACAACTTATAGCTTGAAAGCTAGACATTATTCAGTCTACTTTTTGTTTCCAGGTTTCCGTTACGTTCTTTCCAAGGACGTGTCTAGTAACAATAGAAGACCAATCCTCTTTAACATTTGTATACGCAATTGGTGTTGGTGGAAGTACATTGTTTTTGTACATAAGGGTTAGGGTTAGGGCAGCTTAAAGACTTGTTGTCGAAGAATCATAAAACAGGCATCAACCACTACTTGTGTAACGGACGTCAAGGAACCCCATCAAGCCTATATATTATATCATATAAAACAATAACGCTTATTCTTGAAGTCTAGGTCTTTTTGGCGAGACATTTCTAGGACATTAATTTGCTGAGGTCTATTTCCATACAAAAACTGTTGAATAATTCCAAAGACCATTCAAAACTTTGGGAATTTATTTCTTCATAAAAAAAATTCTTGTCACTATCACCTTCAGATGTAAATGAGAAGCAGTAGGCTGAACATTTGGACGATCAGTTACGTCCGGTAAATCCACTTTTGGATTTTACAGCTGGTATATAAAAATGATTTGCTTTTCATTTTAATGACGGGTTCTCAATTGAACAAAAATTGCAAACACCATATTCAATACTAAAATAGTAAGTCCAGATGCAAAGCATCAAAGGCCAGCGACAAACTTTTGTTTTTGAGCCTCATCAGAACGAAGTGCAAAGCAAACTTTCTTAGGCCAACAGAAGTTCTTACGCAACAGAGTGTAGTGGAGGTTAAAATGTGTGTATACGTATGCGTATACAAAACGATACATTTGTATCACGCATGATTCTATCAAAGTCATCAGGCGAGTCTCTTAGCCTACTTGTAAACAGATTTACAATTGGATTATAGCCCTTAAACTCTATTCTGTCAATTATAGAGATAATACCTTTTACATTCTCACTAGCGCCCGCGGTTTCGCAAATACTAGCTCCATATTGTACAAGCACTTGTGGACCTTGTCTTGAACGATCAGCCAACCTGGTACTCACTGCAGTCTCCATCGACCTACTATCTGAGCCAATTAATGGCTACCAGGTCAAATCCGCAGTTGCTCTCGATCACGAAAACGCATTTTTATTAAGTTCTTGGGTAGTTGTGATTTTGCAGGTTAACATGTTGCAAATGAATTCAAAACATGTTTGAATGTTGCAATTCGTTTAAACTTTTGTGCTTCTTATTTTTTCTATATGATTTTTTATAATTGTTTTTTTCTATTTAAATGTTAAAATTTTTATAACATGTTCATATTCATTTTAAAGCTAATTACTTTTTCTTTAATAAAAAAAAATTAATTTGATTTCATTTTACAGTTTTTTTTTGTTAAACGAAAACTAAACATACTTGATAAAAATTCTGCAATCGTTTGAACTTTCGTGAATAACTGTATATCTAGGTCATATAAACGTCTCGCTTCTGTAGTGATGCTAGATGGCGCTTATGTGAGTATGAGGATGCTGCTCGTTTAATTCAATCTCGTTTTAATCAAGCTGATCTTCCTTGGTGCAACCGCTTCTTTCTATTGGAGACGCCACTTCTTTCTATTGGAGACGCCGCTTCTCTTATCGAAAAAAATGCTTTCTAATTCGCTAAGGAAGATTTTCTAGGGGAGAATGACGCTTGTATAAGCGAACAGTCATATTGAGATTCTTAAGAAATAAGACTTTATAGGGAATAGATGCAAATTGTTTTTGAACCTCTCTAAGAACATAAAAAACCTGGAGGAAAGTAAATTTCAGCATTAGAAATAAAAATTGGATACCATGAAAATTCAAAAAAAGTTTGTTTAAAATCCAGTAAATATTACTTAGCTACTGTTTCACAATTGAACGGATTAGTTTAAAAGAGAGCTTTTTCATTGTTTTTTTTACCTTAACACAATAAGTTAGAATTATTAAGATATTATTAGGATTATTAAAAACCCGAAAAAACATAAAATTAAAATATTTCATACTCCTTATCACTTACTGTAATATTTTGATTGTAAAAACCAACTTCAGTGTCACCTCAGAAAAAAAAAGTTCTATAGAACTTCTATAAACTTTTGAAACATATGGTCTATAGAAATCATATAAAAAGTTTATAGAAGTTCTATAGAACTATAGAAATTTTTAGTGTTAGTGATACTGATGGTAAGTTATTTATAGGTCCCAGGGGACCTATAAATAACTTACCATCAATATCACTAACACCAAAAATTTTGTCACAATCATTAGATGCTAACTTTTTTGTATATGATGCTGCAAATGATCAAACTAAAAAGAGGGCTCTCTTGCTCAACAAAGATTTATCACCCAAAAGCAAGAGGTGTGTTATCATTTTCTTATAAAGCAGTAATGGCTTTCATTAAAGACTTATTCTGCTCATTTGTTGTTGTTTCTAAACCAGTAACACCCTTCTTTATTGGTACTTTAATGAATGGTTTATATTATCTACTGAAAAAGTCTAGAGCATATTAACCCAATATTTCATCCATAAACAAATCTTTAACATTTCGCTTCACTTTGAGATATTTTGAGACTAAATGATCTCTTTTTTTCAAAGTTGTCAATCTTTAGTAAAGACATTCTTTTTTCCTAAAGATAATTGGTTAAAACATATAGGATTCATGCAGTGTTTTTTTTGTATTACATTTCTGTTTTACAGATGTTTCGCTCGCACACTAGATATAAATCTGTTCCAGTCACTATTATTTTGCATAAAGTCGTTTATCCTTTTATCTTTTTTTTTATCCATAAAATATTATTAATTACTTATTATTTGAAGTTCCGAAAAAAATTCTTAAACCTCCACTTTATTAAATGCATGTTATATCTTTTATAATTACTTCACTTGAAACGTTAATCTTAGAGCGTTTTTTCGCAATAATTATTCAGTACAACCTCTCTAATTCTAACTTTATGGAGAAAAATAAAAATTCGAATTAAAGAGATTTTTGAATTATAGAAAGTTGACTTTTTTTCAAATATTCTGGTTAAAGTAACAACAAGAAATGAAAAAAACAAACAAATAATGATTCTTAGGCCTAAACGCATTATATATAATGTGATTTAAACTTTTACATTAAAGAAAAAAAAAAGAAAAAGTAATTGTAGATTGCCTTTTATGAATATAAGCTCTCATTCGTTTGAACCATTTAAGTATAGCTTTGTTGACGTGATAATACGTATCAACTTTCATTCGTTAAGCCAAATTTCCATGGCGAAAAGCATCAAAGATTTTATTTTTATTTATTTTCCAGGTTAAAAGAGAGATTGAAGCAATATCAAAGATTTTACACCAATCTTTTAACCTGGATTTTCAAAGCCTCTTTATTTGTTATTCCTTTCTCGAATTCCAAAAGAACATTGTGTTTCTGCTTTAAATTGTTTTCTTGAAGCGGTCTCTCTGATTCCATAATTTTTCTTTAAACGAAAGATAATTCACGTTAGTTGTTTTTCAAAAACTCAAAACATCCGAAATTTGAAAAAAAAGCTCAATGGTTAACGACCTTTTTACACGTCAGAAATTAAAAAGTTCGATTTACAAAGAGATTCTTACTAATGGTCCGAAAAATCCAATCGAATTATGGAGGTTTTCGAATCATATAGATTTGGATTATAGAAAGTTAATCAAAAAAGTATCTTAAGTGCATTTCACTGTGACTTTACTTTTAGTCGAATTATGGAGGTTTTCGAATTAAAGAGATTCGAATTAGACAGATTGTAGTAAAGTTATGAAAAATTTTAATGAATTTTCTATCAAAAAATTAATCTTTCAAAAGTTCTAGTTTTTGTTTTTTATACTTAAGTTTTTCCAACAGTCATTATTACTTAAGATACATGTAAGATAGGGCATCCCGTACTTTACAAAAATCATCTTTTTTTACTATAAACACTAGAGCCCAAGTATTTTTTTGCTCGAAGGTATGTAAATGTAGAATCTGTTAAAAAATATTATAAATGAGACAATAAAGTCCGAAATTGGACATTATTGTTTCATTTTCTTGACGTAAAAAAATAACTTAGGGTGAAAATATTGTTCTTGCGGAAGTAAGAAAAAACCCTTTACACTTCTTGATAAAAATAATTTTTGTTTAACAAACATAAAACGAAGTTTTAGAAAGAGTACTTAAATAAAAATATTTTAATATTATAATAAAATTAAAAATGTTTTAATAATATTAATATTAAAAATTTTTAATATTATTATATGCATTTATATATTTATCTTTACATTTACATATTTTTCGTATTTCGATTTTTTGGTAAATACTTTAAACCTCCAATATTATATTGTTTAAGTAAAAGAGATATGTAACAATGAGAATAAAACTGTATGAAAACAATAATGTTGTGAAAACAAGAGAAAAAGCAAGCACACCTATGTCTGATTTAATTGATAATATATATAACTTTTTAAAATAAATATATTATAGTGTTATCTTAGTATTATAAATTATGATTCAAATGTATTGTTACTTTAATAATATTATTGTTAATGTTTTCTTATAAACAAAATTATCGTGAATAATAATATATTATTAATAACAAAATTAATAATATTAACAAGCAACATAACAATAATATTTTATTTCCAGGGGAAGGAAGAGACTACCATCTGAGCTACCTGCAGTTGGTGCTGTCTAAAGGGTTATCAGAAAAGAAAATCTATCCTTAGATGATTTAGTTAAGGAGACTAAACTGGAAGTTATCAAACATTAGGGTTAGATCCCACCGAAATGGCAATAGATGGCACCAATTTTCTCATTGTGGTTTAGACATAACCCCATTTTACAGCCCTTAGTCAAGTTCTAAGCTTTTTTGACCTTCATTTTTGTAAGGTAGTTTGGCTAATGAAAATGTTGCTGTAAATCTTTGAAGTTTAAGTTAAGGGTATGTAAAACGGATGAAAAGTTGACTGGTAGCTTATATCTTCGCGCTAACCCTAACTTTAATTCCATTCGTAACTTAACTAATTAACTCAATGCTTTAGATTCTATTGTTATGGATTCCTCCATCACACTTTTACTAAGTTAACAACTTCTAAAATAAACATACTTTTAACATATACTGGATGAGTACCTTCCAAAAAAATACATCTATAAAAACTATACATGCTTATACATACATATTAATAGTTAAACAACCCGAACAAATTTTTTAAAAAGCGATCATCTAAGATGGTTCGTCGCGTTGGTTTGACAAGGTTCTAACTAATTCGCAAGTAGTTTTGATTCAATCAATATTAAAAATTGTTATGTTCCTACCATCAAAAATTATTAAAATCCTTCAATAATATTTTTTACTCATGATAACATAAGCATTTGCTATAAGTATTACTATTTTTTATTAAAAAATGTTTCACTCTTCATAGAAAAATGAATACCCCCAAAATGCAGTTAGAACCTTGTCATAGTGAAATAATCATATTCTCACTATGACAAGGTTCTAACTGCTATTTAACGGTAGTTAGAAATATGTTAGTTACTTTGAAATTTTGTGACTGAAGCAGTTAGTTACTTTAAATTTTGTAATTGAAACAATATAATAAAAAGCTAATTTTTTGAAGTTAGATTATTGTTTCAGTCACAAAACAAGGTTACAACATTTTGTTTATTCAATTTTTTTTTTTTTTTTGTACTACATTTTTTGTACATTTTAAAACCATTACAATAAGTACAACCCTTAAAGGTTTTTCATGTTTATTTTATAGGTGAAGAACAACTCGATAGTAATCTCTGTCCTCGAGAGGCATAAACGAAAATGCAGATTTAATATCTTTTTTTTTTTAAGTCTGCAAGTTCCTTTGTACAATTTTTAATCTTTGGTTTTACATTCAAAACAGTGGAAGTTGATAGACTTGTTGCTGCATTCTTTCTGTTAGTTTTTTCATTGAACTTGACATACGCACAGTTCATAGGTCAATTGCGATCATGGCTAGTTTTAAAATGTATAATGTGAGATATTTAAGTTAATATTAGAACAGCAACGTTAGAAAAAGGAACTGAATTGTAATTAAATGGCTTTGCTGTTACTGAATAATCCTTGAAGTCACGTGGTTTCATTTGAATGATATGACAAGAATTTTTTCTGTTAACTTGTTTCAACATCCTTTCAATCCAATTGGACTATAAAAATCAGTTTTCCACATGATCTTTTTAATTTCGCTAAGGGCATGATCCACCTCTTGGACGCATGAATGACCTGAAGGGGATATTTCATAGTGATTGAGTTAATGTTAGGATTGTCTCTTAAAAATTTGTAACACAGCATTTGATAATATACTATTCCGATTTTGAGGAACGCAGGAGTTACACCAAGTAATTAAGTCACCTAAGTCGTTTTCCTCTGCCACATGAGTGATTCAGTCCATAATGCACAGTATACTTTTTTGGTTGTTGAAAAATAAGCTGTCAAAAAATACACGCTAAGCTTTCTCAGAAAATAAAGGAAACTAATTTTTGCATGCGGAGTCAATATAACATTTTAAAGGTCAAAAAGTAAAACCGGAACATTTTTATCTTTTTTTTTTTTAGCGCGTATATATCTCTTTTTTTTAAAAAAAAATTTGATTTCTTTCAAAGTCTTCTCTCAATTTTTCAGAGATAGTATCAGTGTTTTCAGCAACTTTAAACTTCTCACAAAGGTCGCATCTATCCATTTTGAGAATGTGAGAACCAAGATTGAATTCGGTGGAGAAAATATGGTAGTACATAGATTTTTTTACTGGCTCAACATTTTCGTTTATAAATTTCTCTTAGTAAAGATTGTACATTTTTGAAATATTAAGGTGTGACTCTAGGTATTCTCTATTGGTACTTACACGACAATGTGACTCAACTGTTGAAAAAGATTTTATGTGATCCCTAGCTGAGTTGGTGTACGTTTTGGTGCACTGTGCGGTGTACGTTTGTCTTTCATGATTTTACCTCGTAGATCTTGTGCAGGAGTATTTGTTTTAACATAGGGGAAAGGTGCCTTTGATGGCATAGCGCCTATGATGGCATACTGGTCATATTTCTAAAAATATTAGTTTTGATGCATAAGTGATTAGACCAACATGTGTTTATTAGTAATTCATTACTTCTGGTGAAAATTCGTCCCTCTGTCATAAATAATTCTTTTGTAATCAACAAACATAAATTTTCGCATGTGGTGTTGTAGTTTTAATGCCCTCATGTATTTAGGATTACAATTTTATTATACATCATACAGAAGTAAAACTATCATGCATTTCATCTGCAGGCTTTGTACATTTATTAGAATACTTATTTTAATGCTATGTGTGGAATAAGGTAGACACAGCTTGTTTTAATAAATATGGTGACTCTTTCCTTTGATGGCATACTGAGGAGTTGCCAACATAGGAAAGTCTGCAAAATGAATTGAAAAAAATGCCTGAAATCAATTTTTATGCTAATAAAAAGGTGATCAGGCTAAGAACAAAGATGAAATACAAGAGTTTCAGAAACCAACACATTTGGAAATAAAATCTCCCCCATCAGAAGCTTCCATATAGATTGGATCTTCTGTTTCAACGAAAGGATAAGATCTGTTATACAAAAGTTGTGTCCGGTGCCTTTAGCACTCCTTAAAATCGAATTGAAAAGGGCACGAAAACGTGGAAAAACTGGACCTCTGAATACCACACCGGGTATCCAAGAACTAAAAGATAAGGCAAAAACCCAGATCTTGGTGTCATTGTTTATGTGCAGGCATATAGAGAAGTAGAAAAAAATTTATATGTGAACAATGCTTATAGACCAAATATTTATTATTAACTTTGTTTTCTTGATAAGTTGTGTTTCGATTATTAAAAAACAAAAAAAA
>QPEY01000108.1:503403-521197 GCA_014706445.1 Hydra viridissima
ATGAAAAAATTATCTATTGGTGTAATTCCTTTTTGAAAAAGTTTGCTTTTCAGCGTGTCATCAGTTTTTATTTGCATTTTCACAACTATTATTTTCCTCATGGCTTCTCTTTTAACTACGCAGCCTGGTTTTTATTACTGCTACAAAAACGTTTTATTACAAGTTGTTTAAATTTTAATATTACTGATATTTTTGATTTAACAAGTTAAAATAAGCTATTTTGTAAGATCAACGCTCCAAAGTGCACATATATCAACTAACGGTTGTAGATAAGTGTAGAAAAAAAAAAGAAGTATTAACTTACTTTTTGGGGAAGGCACTGGAAAATATAGTTAGATCGACTTACCGTAAGGGAATGGCGCGGCGAATTGTACTTACATTGACTGCGGAAAGTTTGTAAATTTCTTAATGCAAAAATATCATTACTTTAAAATAAAAAGATAACTTTAGCTCATAAATCCCCTTTTATTTTGAATTACAATAGTTATTTCTATGCTAATCGAAAGCAGTATTTTGTGACAGGTGTCAATTTGAGCTACGTTATAAAAAAGATTTTTTTAAATTTTCAAATAATAGCTTTAATGGTATTTTATTCTACATCGGTGTCAAATTAGAACACTTTTTGTTGGTTTTCAGACCTATATTTTACATGATTTTTGATGGGTATAAAATTCTCTATCATAATAATTAGTTAATAAAAACCAGCAAGAGATTATGAAGTTATTGTTAGTTAGAACCTTGTCAAACTAAATATTAGTTAAATAAAGTTGCAGATAGAACTTTGGCACTTAAGCAGTTTGCTTGTTTTGCGCTATATCGTTATAAATTTCAGTTTATTTTGTTCATCATGATTTAAATAGCCTAATAAAATGATTAAGTCAATTTTGGCAAAAATGTCAGTTAGAACCTTGTCAAACCAACGCGACGAGTTGACAGTTACGATTTTCCTTTACAATTTTCCTATTAACATTTTCCAAGCGTTTCCGATCCTTAATGATTAAACAAATTGCTAAATTGTTTTTAGTGAGCACTGTTGATGGATGATCGATTCCGATGATACCAGTTTGCATTTTATTAACTTGATAATAAATTTCTAAAGCGTCGTTATATTTTTCTAAACAATGCAAACAGTTTGCTATATCATTTTTTGAGCACAAAGTTGATGGGTGATTGGTTCCTAAAACATCAGTTTGTAGCTTATTCACTCGACAAAAAAGTTCTAAAGCTTCATGATACTTTTTTAATCCATACAAACACCTTGCCAAATTTGCTTCTGTACTTAATGTTGATGGATGATTGATTCCTAAACTATTAGCTTGTAATTTTTTCACTTGATGATAAAGTTCTAAAGCTTCATTATATTTTCCCATCTCATTTAAACAGTTTGCTTTATTATGTTTAGTAGCTAATGTTGATGGGTAATTAATTCCTAAAGTATTAAATTCCATTTGATCAACTTCATAAAAAATTTGCAAAGCTTCATTATATTTTCCCATATTCCTCAAAGAGTTTGCTAAATTTTATTTTGTAGCCAATGTTAATGGATGACAAGTTCCGAAAAAATCAGTTTGTAATATCCTGACTTGATAAAAAAGTTCAAAGGCTTTTTTATATTTTCCCATATCATTTAAACAACTTCCAATAGTACTTTTTGTAACCAATGTTGATGGATGATTAATTCCTAAAACATCAGTTTCGATTTTCTCAACATGGGAATAAATTTTTAAAGCTTCATTATATTTTCCTATTTTCCTCAAACAGTTTGCTATATTATGTTTTGTAGCCAAGGTTGATGGGTGATTGATTCCTAAAATATCAGATTTAACTTTATCAACTTGATAACAAATTTCTAAAGCTTCGTCATATTTTCCCATTTCATTTAAACAGCTTGCTATATTATGTTTTGTAGCCAATGTTGATGGATGATTGCTTCCTAAAACATCAGTTTGTATTTTATCAACTTGACTATAGATATTGAAAGCTTCATTAAATTTTCCTATATTCCTCAAACAATTCGCAATACTATCTTTTGTGTCCAATGATGATGGATGATTGATTCCTAAAATATCAATTCTCATCTTATCAACTTTGTTATAAACTTCAAAAGCTTCATCGAATTTTCCCATATCAATCAAACAGTTTGCAATACTGTGTTTTGAATCCGATGTTGATGGATGATTGACTCCTAAAATATCTGTTTGAACTTTTTCAACTTGATAATAAATTTCCAAAGCTTGATTGTATTTGCCCAAATTCGCAAAACAGCTTGCTATATTATGTTTTGTAGCCAATGCTGATGGATGATGAGTTCCTAAAATATCAGTTTGTACTTTGTCAACTTGATAAAAAAAGTTCTAAAGCTTCATTATGTTTTCCCATATCTTCCAGACAACTTGCTATATTACTTTTTGTAATTAATGTTGATGGGTGATTGATTCCTAAAATATCAATTTCGATTTTATCAACTTGATAATAAATTTCTAACACTTCATTATACTTTCCCATATTTGCCAAACTGTTTGCTATATTATGTTTTGCAGCCAATGTTGATGAATAATTGGTTCCAAAAATTTCAGTTCGTACATTATCAACAAGATAATAAAGTTCTAACGCTTCATTAAACTTTCCCATATCATTCAAGCAATTTGCAATACTGTGTTTTGTATCCAACGTTGATGGATGATTGATACCTAAAATATCAGTTTGTATTTTTTAAACTTGATAATGAATTTCTAAGGCTTCGTTATATTTTCCCATTATTCTCAAACAATTTGCAATATTATGTTTTGTAGCCAATGCTGATGGATGATGGACTCCTAAAATATCAGTTTGTACTTTATCGACTTGATAAAAAAGTTCTAATTCTTCATTATACTTTCCCATATTCCTAAAACTTTTTGCTATATTATGCTTTGTAACCAATGTTGACGGATGATTGATTCCTAAAATATCAGTTTGTATATTATCAACTTGATTATAAATTTCTAAAGCTTCACAATATTTTCCAATATTATTCATACAGTTTGCAATGCTGTTTTTTGTATCTAATGTTGTTGGATGATTGATTCCAAAAATATCTATTCTTATTTTTTCAACTTTATGATAAATTTTTAAGCTTTGTTATATTTTCCCATATCATTCAAGCAGTTTGCAATACTGTGTTTTGTATCCAATGTTGATGGATGATTAATACCTAAAATATGAGTTTGTATTTTTTCAATTTGATAATGAATTTGTAAAGCTTTGTTATATTTTCCCATTTCATTTAAACATCTTGCTATATTATTTCTTGTATCAGTTGTTGATGGATGATTGATTCCTAATATGTCAGTTTTTACTTTATTGACATGATTATACATTTCTAATGGTTTGTTATATTTTCCCATATAATTCAAACAGCTTGCTACATTGCTTTTTGTGCACAATGTTGATAGATGATTGTTTCCTAAAACATCAGTTTGTATTTTATCAACTTCATAATAAATTTCTAAAGCTTCATTATATTTTCCCATATCTTTCATACAGTTTGCTATATTGTTTTTTGTTAGCAATATTGATGGATGACTGTTCTCTAATATAAAAGTTTTTATTTTGTAAACTTGGTTGTAAATTGCTAAAGCTTCATTAGATTTTCCCATTTTATTTAAAGAGCTTGCTATATTGTTTTTTGTCCTCAATGTTGATGGATGATTGTGTCCTAAAACATCAACTTTTATTTTATCAATTTGATTGTACGTTTCTAAAGCTTCATTTAACTTACCCATATCATCTAAACAACATGCTATATTTTGATTTACATCTAAAGTTATATCATTCTCTGCTCCATAACATTTCGTGCAGTACTTTCTAATGGCATTAAGTATGGTTAAAACTTCTTGAAAAAAACCTTTATTTGATAAAAAACATCGGATTTTTTCACTCTGTTGATGGAACACCCTACACATTTTTGGTTTGTTAATTCTAAACATATTTATAAAATGGTTATAAAAATGCTTCCCATCATTAACGTGTTTCTTTACATTATCTAACAGTAATTCTAGAAAATCGACGATATTTTCGCTGCATTTTTCTGTCATTTCTTTGCGTTTTTGATAAAATTTACACGCTAACTGAGTCATTTTGTGCATAGCGTATTTGTGAAAGTCATCGTTGAAACGATCAAGCAACGAATAACTTACTAATAACCTGGTAGCTTGATTTATCAAAAGCTTTTCGTTTACTTTTAGGTGTTTTGAAATAAAATGAATAAATTTTTTTGTAATGTGTTCACTATCGCAATACGATAAGTGGTTTAAAATTTCTAGTGACTTTTCATTCGATGTTTCTAATTTATTTAATACTAAATTAACTGATGTTATTGCGGACTTTGTTTCCACTTCAGTTAGGATACCTTCCTTGAGCATTTCAATGGGATATGATTGAAAAAGGTCTAAGTATTCCTGCAAAGAAATGGTGTTGTTGTTTATATAGAGAATAGCTTGATTAATCGCGAGTGGGTGATAATGAAGCATTTTATTTTGTTCTTTTAGTTTTTCGTCATCATTTGTAAGTTCTTGTTTTATATTTCTTTTAGCGAAAAGAAACGCATCTTGATGCATGAAAGGATTAATTTGCACTTGATTAACATTGGTAGACCATGATTTCCATTGCGATGTTACCAAAGTAAATGCGTTTTTTTCATTTGACACGTATTTTTCAAAGTTCTGTACACTTTCATAATCAACATTGTCAAAGATGTACAAGTTTTTTTCTTCTTTAAAATAAATGTGTGTTTTTCTAGAAACTACTTCAAAATCGAACGAATTGCCTTGAGAATCTTTTACGCTTAACCCTAATAGGTGGCAAAGATTAGTCATAGAAACTTGTATTTTATCTAATGCTGCATCTATCCACACAATATTTTCAAAATGGTTGTTGTAAAGTGCTGCATACTTTCTAGCGAGCTGAGTCTTTCCTATTCCAGACATTCCAGTTAAAACCGTGATTGATTTTCCTGTATTGTTTGTTTGGAAAAAGTAGTTGTGATTTTGATCAAGTTCATTGTTCCGTGAAAAGAAGCCTGTCGTTGTCAAGAGACCGAAAATTGAGTTTCGGGATATTATTTCTAAAATACAAAACATTTTTATTTTTCATCACACGATAAGTGTGTTGAGGATTGTTTAGACATTAATTAATAAGCACTCAGTATTTTACTGGATCTGATTTTGTTGCTAATAGGAAAAGCATAATGCCTTACTTCTATGACTAAAATATGATTTAATGGACAAGTTCAAAAAATGGCATTCAATTTAAAAAATTAAATAACTTATGCTAGCGTAGACCTCTAGCTTAGAGTAAGGTAAAAAGGTTTTTAAAACTTAAAATTACTTTTATTTTAATGTACGAGTTTAACATTGTGTTAGTGCAGAGTGTGCATTATCTATTTATTAGATCCTGTCTTCCATTATTTTTTTGTAATCAGTTAAAAAAAAAAAACCTTCACAGTCACTGCCTGTTTCTGTCAGTTAATCAGAAGAAACCTCAGTTATTAGTATCAGGTCGGTTGCAGCCTTAGCGAATGCTTCCCCATTAATCAAATAGGAAGCTTGTAGTGCTTTTTTATCATATAGCAATACAGTTTTATCCTTTACGCACTTGTGTTTTGAAATGGCAGTAATTCAAAGACTGAAAAATTGTTCATTGTAGTTTTGTATTATAATAAATTTTCTTTCGTGATCTTCATTTTTTTTAAACTTTGACATTTCTTTAAAGAAATGTCAAAAAAGCTTGTTTATTAATAAAAAAGTTTGTTAATAAAAAAGCTTTTTTTATTAACAAACGTTAAGATAAACAAGACGTTTAGAAATTCAATAAAAAGGTTAAAAGCGTTTATTAGTTTCTAAGTTAATGTCGTTAAAATACTATTGTTAAATATTGCGGTTAATTACTTACGCGTAAAAACTTTTGCAAAAAAAAGTGCATTCCAAAATCTGTTCGGAATTTCGGAAACATTTTAATTATGCAGAAAAGTACTGTTTTTGAGATATCTTACGAAGTATTTCTAATTTTTGACTTTTTTTTTCAGATAAATAATCACCATCAAATTCTACATCGAACAGTACGCAATTTAAATTACCTTTTTTTTTTAAGTCGGTTTTATATTATTGGTTTTTCAGGGTTTTAAAAAGTGTTTTGCTTGCAATTAAAAAATTTAATGATAGCAATATATATTTTGAAAATATTTTTTCATATTCTCATTACCCTAGTATTCCAATTTATTAATCAGTTTTCCTTTTAAAAATCCCACAAAAATAAAAGATGTAGCAATAAGTGAACTAAAGCTATTCGGAATTAGGGACTGTTCGGAATTAGGGAAATCTACGGTACTCCAAGTGGAATAATTTTAACTTTATTTGAATACCTCGCAGTAAGTTTATGATTCTTTCAAAATCGAAATCAGCTTTCTTAAAAAAGTATTTAATATAACTTTTTTACGTTAGTAGTTAATGCAGTAGCAGCCTCTAGGGGAGGTGGGGGGAGGGGAGGGGAGGTAGAGGCTAAAAACATGGAATGCACGAGGGCGGCAAAAATATTCAGGCAGCAAACTTTGCATCCCGTCACATATTCAGTTTTTATCTTATATTACAAAATGATTTATATTGCAAAATAAATATATAAATAAAATAATCCCATAAATATATCTTTCTTTGTACAAGTGTGAATTTAGTCCGAAATATTGGTAAATGTTTTCTGTTGATAAAAAGGCCTGAAAGGTTTGTAACAAATTAACTTCTAAAAAAAAAGTCTTAGGTAAATAAAAAACTGTAATGGCCTGTAGTGTTATAATCGTTTTTGTATACTTTGCGATTTTTTTTTTTAACAAATAATCTGGAGCAGCCGGAGAACTTCGCATGAGTGTGGAATGAAAATTATGAACGAAATCCTTTCGATTGCAAAAAATTAATCCGGTTTTCACATCTTGCTATTATTTTGATGAAATATCCTTACACTATTGGTTTAGTACTTATAAAATTTGTTCTCGCGTAATTTCAAATTCTTCTTTTACATCATCGATTGCTGAGTCATCAACCGAAAGACATCGAGCAAACTTTTGCCAATCATTAGTCAGCAAGTCAGCAAGACAGCGTTTTGGAAACTTTTAAATTAAGAAAGGTTTTTTTTTTGAAAATCGAAAATCTTTTTCAAATGGGAACATCAAAAATATATAATTCTCCTTAATAATATGGAACTCGTTCTCAACGACAACCTCGTCTTTTAAAGTCATCCTACAAAAAAGAAGTCCGTTATCGATTACGATAAATTTCACCAACACGCTCCTAAATGCATTAACAAACTATTTTCGTGGTTAACAACAGACTGTAAGAAAACCGGTGCTTCGTCAAAAGAAAATAGCGAAGTTGTAGAAGTGAAATAAACTGTTTGATATATTTCAATCACATACTTTAGAAACGCCATAAGTCACTGAACATAAATTGTTGGAAAATGAAACAAAACTGTCATCCCAGTAAACCTTCTTTTGATGAAATACATTTTTCCATATCCCCCAATAAGTTATTTAAGTGGCTGTTAAAGTCGCTTGACTTTCGGGGTCTCTGCATCTAAAGAACAAAAAAGATGCCAATGATCTATCTTTCCTAAAGCAACTATTTTAAATGAAGGACTTTTTTTTTCTCAAGTATGTTTATAATGGTTTAAAATGTGAGAGGTTTTTCAAAAAAGGCAGAAGTGCACAATTTTTCGAGAAAAAACTTTTTGTGTCTAATTTTTATTTCAAATAATTTTATGGACGCGAATTAAGTGTATTTAGACTTATAAAAATGATAACTTAGATTTATGGAACCCTCCTGGTATTTTGACAACCTCGTCCTCTTTAAGTGTTAACTGAACACCCTCTCCGGGATTATATTTATTTATAACATTTTAAAATTCATACGTAATCCATTCATACATTCAAAAATAAAAACTTCAATCGATGTGGTTTGCTATCAAAAATGCATTTAATGCAGACAAGGACGGCGTAAATGTCCTTCAAAATGTTAAGAGATATTTTAATCATGGTTCTCAGCTAGACCGGTTCAGACCAAGCTAAAGATTCTTTAATCTCATAAATACGCTCAATTACATTAATTAAATTTGGCTAAAGATTTTTTCTCTAACAGATGTCTATGATTAATCAAATTAATTGAATCAAACAACACGTTGTCTTAAACCGAAATTTAATCCTCCCCTCAACTTTACTTACCATCTTAATTAACTTACTGATACACTTACCCAGGTTCTAAAAAATATGCACTATGTACTTAAATCCTGGATTGAGAGTAAGTTACAACTTATGACCTCTCATTAGAAACGGCTGTTTTTTTGGAATCTGTTGAGCCAATTTTAGGTCATTATTAGAAACCAAGCTTCTTCTAGTCTTTTTCTGCACTATTTTATGCTCTGAAAAACTTCTGTAATATTCCAGAGGAGAAAGAATAGCTTCTTCTTTACGTACCACTATTTCTATACGCCTAAAAACCTTTAGTAGGTAAAAAACTTTGACACGTGATTGGAAAAAAATGTTTGACAGCTTTGAACATTACACTGGTTTCCATAAGACTTTTCAAAAAACAGAAAATAGTAAAGTTTTTGCCTTCTGATGAACAAGCATCAGAAAATAAATGTAGATCTATTTGCAATTTAGCTCCTCTTTCTGTATTAAATCTTTTTCACTTTATTTTAAATCTTCTACCACTCTGAGTTTCCAACCAGGTGTAAAGGTTGTTTCCCACTTCTTGATCATGTTGAACAAATGTTAAATTGTAGTGTCGAATTCTTGAAGCATGAAAAATTTCAGCAACGCTAAATTTAGGAATCGGTTGGCTTTGTTGCATGAGAAAGCACACTCTTATGACATTTTCATTTTTCTCTTTCATATAAGATTAGAAATAATTTGCTTTTAACTTTTATGTTTTTCAAAAAGAACAGTCATCTGTTAACAGGTTTCAAAATCCAATATGAACAATAATTAATCTTTTTTTTTTTTTTGTTAAGAAATTGAAGAAATATCTTTATTGCTTTAGCTTCTATGAAGTTTCCAGTTTCTCCGTACTCTTAAAACATTTAGGTTAAACAGAAGATACACTCTAACACTTTTTCCTCTCCCATAGTGTGAAATACATATTGTCTAATAAACTTCTCCGAAAGTTGAACTCTTTAATTTATCAAATCTAAACCAAACCTTATTTGCCATGCATAAATTATTTAGAAGATGAAAATGCGAAAACATTTTTTTAAATTTCAATTTCTTTTATTTATGGCCATGTAAAAAAAAAAATTCCTAAGTATATATTTTTGAACACGAAAATAAAATTCGAATCTTAGTTTGCTTATATTCCATTAGATTTGACCGGTATCGCACATGATAGAAAATATGGGATTAATTTTGAAGATTATTTTCCTAAAATTTCCCTTTGGTTTCTGGATGAAAGAGTTAAAAAATACCACTTATAAACTAGATAAAGAAAAAAAAAAAAAAAAATGATACGAATGTTGTCACACAATTTTTTAAAATTATTTTACGGAGTGATTTAACCCAATAAAGCTTCCTGATATTTCTTTTGCGCTTATCTAGTAAAATAGAAATGAACTAAAAACTTTTTATCAATATTTCCAATCACATTTTGTTATGTTTTAGTTTACTATTAAATGAGAATAACAATAGTGACATTAATTTTAATATTCTGCAATGTTAAAATGAGCATTCTAATATTGCAGAATATTAAAATTACTGAACTTTTATCCAAAGTTTGGTATTGCTGTAGACAACATTTGNTGTAAATATTACTTAGCTACTGTTTCACAATTGAACGGATTAGTTTAAAAGAGAGCTTTTTCATCGTTTTTTTTTACCTTAACACAATAAGTAAGGATTGTTAAGATATTATTAGGATTATGAAGAATTCGAAAAAACTTAAAATTAAAATGTTTCATACTCCTTATCCCTTATTGTAATATTTTGATTGTAAAAACCAACTTCAGTGTCACCTCAGAAAAAAAAAGTTTTATAGAACTTCTATAAACTTTTGAAACATATGGCCTATAGAAATTCTATAGGGTTCTATTGAATTTGTATTAAATCTCTGCTAATTTCTATAGAAATTCCTATAGAACTTTTTTTTTTTTTTTTACGTATATTAATATAAAAAAAAAGTTTTATAGCAAGTTCTATAGAAATTAATAGACATTCTACAGAAGTTCTACAGAATTTCTATAGAATTTCTATAGACCATGTGTTTCAAAAGTTTATATAAGTTCTATAGAACTTTTTGTCCTGGGACCTATAAATAACTTAACATCAATATCACTAATACCAAAAATTTTGTCACTATCATTAGATGCTAACTTTTTGGTATATGATGCTGCAAATGACCAAACTAAAAAGAGGGCTCTCTTACTCAACAAAGATTTATCACCCAAAAGCAAGAGGTGTGTTATCATTTTCTTATAAAGCAGTAATGGCTTTCATTAAAGTCTTATTCTGCTCATTTGTTGTTGTTTCTAAACCAGTAACACCTTTCTTTATTGGTATCGGTTGGCTTTGTTGCATGAGAAAGCACACTCTTATGACATTTTCATTTTTCTCTTTCATATAAGATTAGAAATAATTTGCTTTTAACTTTTATGTTTTTCAAAAAGAACAGTCATCTGTTAACAGGTTTCAAAATCCAATATGAACAATAATTAATCTTTCTTTTTTTTTGTTAAGAAATTGATGAAATATTTTTATTGTTTTAGCTTCTATGAAGTTTCCAGTTTCTCCGTACTTTTAAAACATTTAGTTCAAACAGAAGATACACTCTAACACTTTTTCCTCTCCCATAGTGTGAAATACATAATTTATCAAATCTAAACCAAACCTTATTTGCTATGCATAAATTATTTAGAAGATGAAAATGCGAAAACATTTTTTTAAATTTCAATTTCTTTTATTTATGGCCATGTAAAAAAAAAATTCCTAAGTATATATTTTTCACGAAACTTCATTTAAAAAAAGTTTCATCGAGTTTTAAGTTATTTGAGCAATTAGAACAATCCTTACAACGAGTACAGGCATTTTGAACACGAAAATAAAATTCGAATCTTAGTTTACTTATATTCCATTAGATTTGACCGGTATCGAACATAATAGAAAATATGGGATTCATTTTGAAGATTATTTTCCTAAAATTTCCCTTTGGTTTCTGGATGAAAGAGTTAAAAAATACCACTTATAAACTAGACAAAGAAAAAAAAAAAAAATGATACGAATGTTGTCACACCAGATTTTTTAAAAATTATTTTACGGAGTGATTTAAAAAATATTTTTAAAAATTATTTTACGGAGTGATTTTACGGAGAATTTTAACCCAATAAAGCTTCCTGATATTTCTTTTGCGCTTATCTAGTAAAATAGAAATGAACTAAAAACTTTTTATCAATATTTCCAATCATATTTTGTTATGTTTTAGCTTAATATTAAATAAGAATAACAATAGTGACATTAATTTTAATATTCTGCAATATGAAAATGAGCATTCTAATATTGCAGAATATTAAAATTACTGAGCTTTTATTCAAAGCTTGGTATTGCTGTAGACAACATTTGCACCGAATTTTATCAAATTATATAGAGTGGTTTTCATTCTACAGGTGTTTTTATTAGCGCATTATGAAATCAAAATTTCACTCAATTTGAACATTTAAACGAAGTTATTTTCCGCGGACAAAATAAAATGATTTCAAATTTTGCATCACAGGGTACCTTGATGTGTATGCTATCACCCCATATAAGTGGCGTTCTTGGGTCAGCTAGGTTGGCATTATCGTTACCCATACTAACTGTGCACTATAACAATAAAGTTTTATGATTACAAGAATGTCAAGAAACTTGTACGGAAACAAACTTTATGTACTCGCATTGATAATATAACTTAAAGAAGAAGTATGCAGGAATACCGGGAAAGCGGAAAACCCTAATTAACATCAATAAACTAATTAAACAATCTTGAAAATACAAGGAATATACCGAACAGATGATTTTAGTGTTGACGTTAGATAGAGTTTAACGCACTTAGAAACGTAAATTTAAAAAGAAATATTGCAACAGGTTAGAAGTATGAGAATTAGACTATATTTAATTTATCATTTTGCAGAGATGGTCAATTCTAAAAGGAATATTGGCGCAGGCTAGAGTTTTGAGAATTAGCCTTGTATGATACCGAGCAGTTACTTAGTCCGCCTAATGTCAATTTTAAAAGGAATGTTGTTCTGGCTAAAACTTTAGAAATAAGGCTAGAATGACTTGATCACTTAACAGAGATGGTCAATCTTAAAATAAATATTTACACAGCGTGGAAGTTTTAGAATTAGGCCAGAATTACACCAAACACTTACAAAGTCCTCTTAGAAATGTTAGTTTCAGAACGAAAATCTACCCAAAGATGAAGCTTAAGGATTAGGCTAAAACAAATCGATCGTTTAACAGAGATGGTCGGGTCTGAAAAGAATACTGATACTGGCTGGAAAATTGAGAATTAGGAATCAGTATTCGACCGAGAAGTTACTTAGTCTGCTTAGGAGTATCAATTTTTAAAACGAATATTGATACAGAGGAAAAATTTGTGAATTAGGCTAGAATTACACCGAACAGTTGCGTAATCTGGTTGAAAAAAATCAAATCAAAAATCAAAAAGATGCTGACGTCACTTTAACCACTACACTAGTAATTGGAACAAAGGATTAATATTTTTCTTTCTCTTTTTTTCCCCATTTAGTCGCCCCTATTCGTAAGCATTAACACAATTATTCGGCTATAACTATTTTTAAATACATATTTTGTATATGCTTTGTGTATATATTTTATGTATATTTTTTTTGCACATGATTGCTTAAATACAGTCTACTCTATAAATAGTATATTAGTTGGAAGTATAACTTTTAAATAGATTAAATGCTTAAAATGAGACTTTTTCATTTACTTTAATTTTCTCTAGACATCTGTCCCATTTTTACTATTCCTAATCATAAGACTTATGCTATTTCTTCTCTTAGGTTTTCACGAATCAGTCTTCAACAAGTAACGCAAATATGTTTGCAAATAAAATGAACCAAATTAAAAACTGCTAGGAAATTTGACCGCCCAGGTTAAACATGTAAAAATTCTGATTAATAAATCTCTACTAACATATTGTAATAAACAATGAAATTTTAAATCAAAATCGCTTGCTAAGTATAAAGCAAACTCACTTTTCTACTCATATGTTTTATAATAAAGGTTAAGACATGGATAATTTTATTATTTGACTCTTTCTTGTTTTTTTTTTATTTCTCTCCATATTTAATATGTTTTGTGCTGACTTTATATCTTTTCCAGGTATTTTTAAATTTAGCATGTACTGCCTCACCAGCCTGTTCTTCAAAATATTCCACTCCCATGTTAAAATGTTTTGTAAACGGAACAATGTGTTTGACAGATGGAGTTTCCATGTTGTTGTCAAGGATTATTCTTCTACGTTTGAACTATGGACTTCCTTTTATAGGGATTTAAAAATCTCAGCAAAATTATTGATAGTTGTTTAACATTTTGGTTTCAAATCTTTTCCAAAAGCGACATCTTTTACTGATAAAAGCTCGTAAACAGTTAATTACCGTTAATATCAGATGTTGGTATATTGGGATTTCCTGTATTACTGATTATTGGAGATAGTCTTATTTTTCAAGTATTTTATTGGAGTTATTTCCATTCTTTTCAATTCCGTGGTAGCCTCGAAAATTAATATGATTACAAGGCAACTAAATTTTAAAACCAGAACAATAATACTTTGCGTTTAACCGCTCCCATCAACAAGTAAAATTATGGTGGAGCTATCTTATGAATATTAAATTTTTCAGAGTTCTTTTACTAACTACATTGTGATAATTTGACACTTTTTGTGGATGGGTATCCATCATCTTTATATTTCTGCGCCCAGTAATCAGGTCTTCTAAATGACCTAAAATCTTTTAGAAAAATTAAAGATAATAATCCTGTACAGTATAAAAAGAGATACTTCCCTGAATGTAAAGAAAAACCCAGTTCACAAATGCTTTATAAAGGCTTTGTTTCCTTTTATTTATAATATGCATTAAAAAATCTATTTTTGTAAATAATATTATAAATGAAAGGAAATTAAAATCTTTTTTATAAAAAAACTACTTTTGACTTTGCTTTTCCTCTAAACGTAGTTAGATCTGCAGTATAAAAGAATTCAACATGACTAAAGCTCTTCAATTTTTCCAAATATACTTTTGGTGATGCAATTTGGTCTACATGAACTCTTTAGACAAGAAACCAACACCTGAGTTCCTGCATCGGAAAGCTCCAAAACAGTCTGTAAACTCACCAGCATCTGAAAACGCATCACATTTGCAGATTTGGTTCTTTCTGATTTTAAATCTGAAACTCCTACAGTAGTGTGACCTGGGTTGCCACCTGTTGATAAATCGAATGTTGCCTTTTGTATTAAATTTTCTTTCTCCGTTTTGATCTTAAAAATATTTGAAGCTAACTATTCTGACAGTAAAGAACCAATACCAAAGGCTAAATCAGTAAGGTTTACAACTACCTGACTTTTACTATAATTACGAGGTCTTCCAACACCTAAAAAAAAGTAATTTGACAAGTATAAGAACAAAGATCAAATTTTTTGATTTTTTTGAAATTTTTTTCTTTTCTTGTCAATGTATATTGTATAAAGTGTATAAATTGTCAAGAAGACGAAATCATTGTAGAATATACTTCTAAATTAGGATCGTATTTCAAATTAACAAAAGCATTTATTTTTTAAATAATAGGTTCAGAAACTTTAATTAATTATTTTGATCTTGCTCCTTTATGTTCCTGACAAGCGCAGCTAACACTGAAACTTGTCGCGATTTTCTGTAAACTTTGAATTTTCTATAAACTTTTTCTTTAAAATTTGCAAAAACTGTGTAGTTCCAAAGGACTTATCAGCGCATTTTGCAAACTTTTAACAAATAAAAGTAGATGAAATAAAACATTTATTTTTTGAAAGTGCTCTAATGTAACACGTGATTTTGATTTAAAACTCAATTGTTTCCCAAAGACTATGTTAAATCAGAATTTTTTAATTGAGACAAAATTCAACCCAGTGGTCAAATTTCTCAACGATGATAGTTGAAAGCTTCAAATGTAAAAAAAGTTTGAAAAATAACAGGTTTTCACACAAATGAAAGAATTATAATGAAAAAATTAAAATATGATAGATATTCGTGAAATGTGATAGATATTCGTGATAAGCAGTTAGGGTTCTATACAACCCCAATGCTATTTTTCCATTTCAAAAAACATTGTTATCTTCTAGATCTTCTAGATCTGTAATTACATAATTGTATTCTACTTTAATAAAAATATTAACTTAATAAAAATTTTTTTAAAAATATATACTCAAGTTTTTATCAACAATTTAGTATTAAAATTTTATTAAACATGGGAAAAAATTGTCGGTTTAAAATTATATAACAACAAATATCGTCAGCAAAGCTTAGGAGAACTTCTATGATGCAGTAAAATTAACAAAAACATAAATTAATAACAAAATAAACTCTTACTTATAAATATTATACTAGTAACAATAATAGAGGAACGCTCCAACTAGAAATCTAATGTTGGCTAGTATATTAGTAAAGTTGGAATCACAGAATTGGGATGTGCAGCACAGCAGACTCCTGAACTATTTCTCTATTTAACAAAACATTTCTATTTTCTTCATTGTTTGACTCTTTGGATATAGAGTAGGTGGAATCATTTGGTTCTTTTTGACATTCAAAGGAATCTTCATGGTTTTTGGAAAACTCTAACTGGATTGTTGATGAATGAATTCCTAAAATTAAATTTTGAAAATTTAAGATATTGAAAACAGTGTTAACTATGAGAGTATATAGACAAACTGTAGTCAAAACAAAGCCAAATTATAAAAAAAATAGTTCCACTTCCAGATCGGTCGCCTTGCCAAAGTAAATAATAAGTTACTATAGCCAGATTGAATGGGGACTAATCCATAGTTGTAATAGTTACTTGTAGCGGCACAAACTTCAAAATAAATAAATACTATTTGTTTGAAGCATGTAAAATTTATGTCATATACTTCAAACCTGCAATATTTATTTTGAACTATTTAACCTTGAAAATATATGTATGTAAGATAATCAATTTACTTTTGCGTATTCCATTTGTGTTCAGATTTTTAAAAAATCTATTTCATAATACTACATATTTGAAATATATGATATGATCATTATATCTATGCTGTTTATGCTCGATTTAGTCTTGAAAATATGTATGCATGAGTAGGCTGGTCGGTTTCTATTATTGTTGACGTTGCATTATTGTTGATGTTGCATTAGGTTTATTAGCCAAGAGTCCACTTAAATAATACGCTTGAATAATGGATTGCATTATTGGTTTTTCTTAATTGGCGATAAATTGCTTAATTATTTCAGCATTGGTAATAAAAAACCAATAGCAACAGTATTAATAACAAGAACAATTAATACCAGTAGGCCTTATTACAATAGTTATAATAACAGCAACAGCAATAATATTAATAACTAAAACAAAATTGATAGTAAAAATTTACAAATGTTAACCAAATTGGTCCAATAATAGCTAATTAGGAATAATATTAATAATAATGAAAAAAAAACGCAAAAACCATGAACTTGCTTATCCAAAAAAAACCATGAACTTGCTTATCCATTTCAATCTTTCAGCTTAATTTAAACTTGTACTTCTTTGAACTCTTTGCGTAAGCAGCATTGAATGTTGGTAAAAACTAGTCAAATGAAAAAACTATTACCTAAATATTACACTCACCTTCTTTGTGTAGAATTTCTCTCAACTGATTAGATATTGATACATAGTCATCAAAAGTATTGCACACAACATGAATAGAAGAAATTATTTTGTCTCCAGTTAACTGCCAAATATGGAACATGGGGATGCTAATGACACATGGCAATCGTTCTAAAATACGCACTTCAATATCTTTTACCCTAATATTTTTGGGAGCAGTTTGCATAAGAATCATGATTGATTCTTTCAAGATAGAAAGTGATGAAGCCAAAATTGTAATCTGAAAATGTAATATCATTAATGACATCAAAATACTTTTTACAAACATCAAAATTTGTGTGTTTGTGTATGTCTATGTGTCTGTGTATGCGCGCGCGTGTGTGCGTGTCTGTAGTGAACGTAAAAAAATTATTTGGATATTTACCACACTTAAGATGGTCATGGCAGGATCAACATAGCAAGTCCATGTAGCTTTCACAAACATAATGATTAGGGCAGTCACCACAGCAATCACTGAGCCTAAAGCATCTCCAAGAATACTTAAATAAACTCCACGCATGTTTAAGCGAGATGCTTTTGATGTTTTCTTATCATTTTTTTTTTTTTTGACAACTTTAAGCTCTTCGGAGTTTTTTTTATCATCATTAAGAACAATTGCAACGCTGCTATTAGCTAGCGACATTTCTGCTACAAAATTATTTATAACCTCATTGTTTTGGCTCCCTTCAATTGAATCATTAGAGTTTGAATGATCGTGTCCTTCACCTTTCTGATGAAAAAGAATTAACCCGACTATATTTAAAGATAGGCCAACTACACCAACAATAAGAACAAGTTTTGGCTGCTCTACTTGTTCTGGAACTGCAAATCTTCTAAGTGATTCAATAAAAATGGTGAAACGAAGAGCAGAAAGAAACACAG
>QPEY01000108.1:521356-532668 GCA_014706445.1 Hydra viridissima
TTAATTTGCTGTTGGTGGAAAAGTATTTTGTATTTTGTGTTTTAAACAAAATAAAAAATAGCCTTGAAAAGTATTTGAAATAAAATTGAAAATACTAATGAATAAAACCATTTCAAATAAAAATAAAAATAATACAAAAGTATTTTAAATAGTATTTTAAATACTTTCATTTAAAATACTTTTTAAAATACTCAACACTGAGCATTGGTAATAAAAAACCAATAGCAACAGTATTAATAACAAGAACAATTAATACCAGTAGGCCTTATTACAATAGTAATAATAACAGCAACAGCAATAATATTAATAACTAAAACAAAATTGATAGTAAAAATTTACAAATGTTAACCAAATTGGTCCAATAATAGCTAATTAGGAATAATATTAATAATAATGAAAAAAAAACGCAAAAACCATGAACTTGCTTATCCAAAAAAAACCATGAACTTGCTTATCCATTTCAATCTTTTAGCTTAATTTAAACTTGTACTTCTTTGAACTCTTTGCGTAAGCAGCATTGAATGTTGGTAAAAACTAGTCAAATGAAAAAACTATTACCTAAATATTACACTCACCTTCTTTGTGTAGAATTTCTTTCAACTGATTACATATTGATACATAGTCATCAAAAGTATTGCACACAACATGAATAGAAGAAATTATTTTGTCTCCAGTTAACTGCCAAATATGGAACATGGGGATGCTAATGACACATGGCAATCGTTCTAAAATACGCACTTCAATATCTTTTACCCTAATATTTTTGGGAGCAGTTTGCATAAGAATCATGATTGATTCTTTCAAGAGAGAAAGTGATGAAGCCAAAATTGTAATCTGAAAATGTAATATCATTAATGACATCAAAATACTTTTTACAAACATCAAAATTTGTGTGTTTGTGTATGTCTATGTGTCTGTGTATGCGCGCGCGTGTGTGCGTGTCTGTAGTGAACGTAAAAAAAATATTTGGATATTTACCACACTTAAGATGGTCATGGCAGGATCAACATAGCAAGTCCATGTAGCTTTCACAAACATAATGATTAGGGCAGTCACCACAGCAATCACTGAGCCTAAAGCATCTCCAAGAATACTTAAATAAACTCCACGCATGTTTAAGCGAGATGCTTTTGATGTTTTCTTATCATTTTTTTTTTTTTTGACAACTTTAAGCTCTTCGGAGTTTTTTTTTATCATCATTAAGAACAATTGCAACGCTGCTATTAGCTAGCGACATTTCTGCTACAAAATTATTTATAACCTCATTGTTTTGGCTCCCTTCAATTGAATCATTAGAGTTTGAATGATCGTGTCCTTCACCTTTCTGATGAAAAAGAATTAACCCGACTATATTTATAAGATAGGCCAACTGCACCAACAATAAGAACAAGTTTTGGCTGCTCTACTTGTTCTGGAACTGCAAATCTTCTAAGTGATTCAATAAAAATGGTGAAACGAAGAGCAGAAAGAAACACAGCGTTCACCAAAGCTCCGATTATTTCAGCACGAACCCAACCATATGTAAAACGGCTAGTGGTTTCACTGCGTTTGGAACAGTGTAGTGCAACTAAGCCAACAATCATTGACACAATGTCTGATAACATCTGAAACGAATCAGCGACCAATACCATTGATTTAGTCATATAACCGACAACAAGTTCCACCATAAAAAATGACATCGTTAATGTCAGCATTGAAATAAATGAAGCCTTTCGACTGAGCTTACAGCAGCACGGCATTTTGTTTGAGTTGATGCTTCTGTTAAGTTTTTTGGTATCTAATAATACCCTTGAAAGCGATCTTCAGTTTATATTCTATGGTAATCCTGCACTTAACAGAGTAAAAAAAATTTATTATTTGGCTATTAGCGCTCTCGTTCGTGGAGACTTAAAAAGATAATTTAAAAGCTGTTAATTGGTTACTGCTTTTTTCTTTAAATATTTTTGTTTACTTTTTTTATTATTTATTTTTGTTGTTAATCATTTTAAAAGCTATGTGGCTATGAAAGAGCCGTTTTATTTTTCAAATACATGTTGATCAAGAGCGACTATTCACTTAATAAAAACGAATTATTCAGTGCAGAATAAACTAATAAAATTAATTTTAATATATAATGTATATAGTGTAAAATATAATATATATACATACTTTTTTATATATTAACTAAAGTATGTATAACAGTACAAAGGAGATATATAGTATAAAGGAAACATGAAGTATATATCGTAAAAAGGAAAAAATAAAAAAGTTGATTTTTTTTTTTTTCTCTTTCGAATCACGCTTTTCTCTTGGTTTTTGGTTTGCATTTACGTTTTGTAACGTAACTTTCAGATTAATTGTTTTCATTTTCACCTCCGTAGAGTTTATTCCAGTTAAAAAAAAGGTATTTTTTGTCTCTAAACTGAAGGATTACTGTCGCTTCAATTATAAACTAAAGGTGAGTTTCCACTCATCCATTTTAGCTGCGGGAAAGGGAAAGGGATGGGAAAATTAATCACGTGAGCACGCGCAGTTTGTAATTTAATTTTAAAATTACAAATCGTGCATGCTCACGTGATTAATTTTCCCATCCCTTTCCCTTTCCCGCAGCTAAAACGGATGAGTGGAAACTCACCTTTACATCCCGTTAAGACCAATACAGAGTTATCTAGAACTTTTATATCTTAAACTGTTTTCTTTAGTCCCTTGAAAATTCAGTTGAAAAAACTTCGCTTTGTCGAACTAATTCCTTGGTCCCTTAAAGGCTCGACTTATCGGAATTAAACTGTAATTGTAGCAAGCGTTTGTTATTAGGGCCTTCGGTTTCGAAATGGGTACGAACTGGTAAAAAGTTTAATTAATTTACAAAGTGTTCAGTCCTAAAAAAATATCTTAATAATAAATAGACTTAACAATACACATTAATGACATTCTTATTTATTAATGGGCAGCAGTTATACAACGTGAAATCACTTCATTGTAAGTTATTACGTCAGTTTTCTGTTCATCCTTCTCTATAAAAGCTCTTCAGCGCTTCGTGCATTTTATCATGCGTTTTACTTAATATTATCTGCTTTTTAACTGACTAAGTACGCCAAACTTGATATACTGGTATGACGAAAACAGCTTGTACAATGAGCAATACAATGTACTTTTACGAGCTCAAGAAAAAAAAATTAATCCTTCTCAAATAAACCCATATCGACATTTTATTGTTTGATAATTAAATTATGTGATCACCTTGAAATACCAGTTAATAACCTTACAACGATTACTTGAGTTTTTTAGAAAGATAAACTATGGTTATAATATGATGCAAACTTTATGAAGAGTGGAGTTAAACGTAACTAATATATTTTATTTTTTTGAGGTCCCACAAATTACTTATTCTCAGAGCAAATATTTAAAAGTATTTGGAGATCTAACTGATGAATAATTGCTTAATCTGCATTCTGCAATCACCATTGTTTTTGGAATCCAATATTCACATATAACGGGAATTTTCACGGTCACGATCAAATTTCTGTAATTTAGACAAAATGAAAGTACTGCTTATATGAAAAACTTTAAATAAGAGGTAAATTGGACCAAAGCATTTAACGACAGCCTTTACACTGTTGCAGTGACTAGAATTTACGTTTTTACTCGTGAGCTTCAATTTATGTTTTAATTTCTCTTGATTCTTTCTTAGATGATATTGTAGATCTGATATACAGTGATTAGATGATATTGTAGATCTGTTATACACCTCCATTATCAATGCAGGTGTTCCATGATCAAATGTACTCATTGAAAATGAAAAAAATTCATTTTAATTTAGTAAATAAACAACATGGAATGGCACATCCTTCCTCTAAAACGCAGGCTACCAAATTTAATAATCTGTAAAAATGTATAATCTTCTGAAATAAATTAACATAATTTTTGATAAACACATTAATTTTTTAAATTAATCTATCAAAGTTTGAACCATTTTTTAAAGACTGACTAATATGTAAACAGTTTCTTTAAGCTGTTTATTGTAACATAAATTTTCCGCAATCTATAAAGTTGTGTTTAGATTATTTCTGATTTTGTTCTAAAATGCAAGGTTTAATATTCTATATTTTCTTTTTTCCTTTTTCGTCCGATAAAATGTTTTCTTTTCATTGAAAGCAATTGTTAAAGAAATTACTTGCCAGTCTGTACTCAAGTGCATTAGTGATGATGCCAGCGGATTTAATTTTCTTTCATTAAAACAAAACTCATATTGTTACGTAATTTAACAAAATGATTTAGGTTTTATTAATTTTAATGATGCTTTAAACCGAAATAATAAATGCATATTTTTAAATTTTGCGTCAACTTAGGTGAGTTGTATTTTTAACAAAAACTTGAAGAGCTCAGTTGATACTGTCACAGCAGCGCAACTGAAATAGTACGGCGTAAAAAAATTCCGATGACAACAGAAATTATCGAAAACAGAAAATTAAATTTGTAAATTATATAAATATTTAAAAAAAATATGGTATGGAGTACTTTGAAAGACCAAATACTCTGGTGTGAACGCAACTTGACACAGCGTGGATCACGATAATGCCAACCAGGCTGACCCAAGAACGCCACTTATATAGAGTGATAGCGTACACATCAAGGTACACTGTAATGCAAAATTTTGAAATCATTTTATTTTGTCCGCGGAAAATAACTTCATCTGAATGTTCAAACTGAGTGAAATATTGACTTCATTGTGCGCCAATAAAAACACCTGTAGAATGAGAACCACTCTATATAACTTGATAAAATTTGATGCAAATGTTTCCTACAACCATACCAAACTTTGTATAAAATATCAGTCGGATTGGTTCACGGGTTAGGGATTTACGGCTGATTTATTCTATGTGCTGTTACTTTTTTGCTACTTATACCTCAAAACGTTACCGGTTACTGTGATATTCGGTCACTATTTTCAAAATTATGGTTATTTGAGTGTTCTACTATGAAATACCAACAGTTTTTATTGCAATTGTTTAATTACTACATCTACCGTTTTTATTTTACAGACCAAAGTAATGGTTTGCTATTTAAAGCGTGGTTTTACTTGGCTTATGCATTGCGTGAAAATCTCGGCATTTCTTAAGGTATAAACTACTGCCAAAATGCATAAAAATGCAAAAAAATGATTGAAAAGCTTTTCTTAGGATACCAACATGGGAAATAAAAAATATTTATTTCTCTTAAAATAGAAAAACTGTGAAAAAAACCAAATACTTGTTATATTGACTAAGATAATTGACTTTAAAAATTTAGATAGCTAAGATAACTGATCACTAAAATGTTCGGAGGACCATTCTGTGGAAAATCAATCTTTACAGATTTTGGTTGTTTTGAAACAAAATTTGTAAAACCTTTATTAAAATAGATGCAGAGGCGCAAAAAGAGAAAACCTCTATCAAAAGGTTTTCTAAAAGTGTAATCATTTTTGAAGAGAGAAATGTCACGAAAGAGCAAAATAGTCCTTTGAAGAGCGGTAAAAATCGTTCGTAGGAATGTTTCATCAAATAAGATCTCTTCTTAATTGTCAATAAGTGTGTCATCAATTATTATTAATTCAAATAGTTATAAGTATGTTAAATGTTGTAATTGTTAACAAGTGTCACTAGTTTAAATAATTATAAGTATGTAAATAATTAGATAATAAAGTGGATTGTTACCAAATATAAACTTAGGTTAAATTTTGTGAAAGGCAGAGTTTGATTTAGTAAAGTTAGATTTAGTGAATTAACGAAATGCCAAATCAAGCAAATACTCATAGTAAAAATCGAATGTTTGTAAGCTTGCTCTGTCTGAAAAAATGTTTAAGACAGCTTACTGTTTTCCAAGCAGATTGAATATGCCAACTGTACAAGGCCAAGATCTAAATAAGTGATTCTCGGGTGCCTTAAGGACTCTGCGAATCGTGCAGAACTACTTTGTGCAGGAAACGAGAGGGGAAAGAAGTTGCCCGACCCCCCCCATCCCCCGACCCCCTTCCCTTGTTTGATTTCAAGTCAATGCAAGTGAGGCTGGAAACAAGAGGCAGGATGTGTCATTGCCTAATCTGCCAAATTAGATGTTCAAAGCTGCAAGAAAAAGATCCTCTTGAAGAGCAAACCACCATTGAGAAAGAACAAGTGTGAGCTGTAGCACCTACCTCAGCCCTTTAGGAAAAGATTTGCCACACCAATGCGCTCAAATAAAGTATAGGGAAAACCTTCAATCTTTAGCATCAAGTAATGCTAAAGCAGAAGAACAAATTGAATCTCGAGTTATTTCCAATATAGAATTATCCCCGGAAGGAACTATTCGATTTGCTAAAGCATCAGGTGGCCCTCTGCTTTCAATAACCCCCGGTAAATACTTATACTTAAATAATCTTTAAATGCATAAATTGAAAAAAAGTCTTGACTACATGCATGTTTTGGTTTCAGGTCGAAGTAGTGCCCTGTAACCATCAAGCGCTCCAAAATTGACCACTCCAGCACTTGTATATGTACAATTAAACACAGGCCTGTCAAACAACGGATTAAAAGAACTGGTCAAAACTATAAACCAAACATCAAGCAGCAAGATGGTAGAGCCAAATTTTTACAAGAATTTCCTAAGAGCAGGTCAACAGTTAAGTTATTTCTTCCACTGCATTGCTTTAAAAATCACCGAAAAGGAGATTCTGGTACGGTTCGGGATGAAACCAGCTCACCATCACAAAAATAGCCTCTCAAAGGACTGGTAAAGACACTGGAATCAGAAGATTTGCCAGACACTCACTCAAATATTAAACAAACCTGGTCGCTAATTAATGCAAATGGGCTTAAACTAATTTTGGCTTGCGATTGGAAAGTTGCAAATCTACTTTGTGGTTCTTTAAACCCATTCAAGTAGGCACCTTTGCACATGATGTGACGTCAAATCAGTGTCTTGCCGAATCTGGAAACTTGCGAACAATGGGCTCAATAAAATCTAGCCTCGAGTCTTTTCAGCAATCTATCGAGGATGTTGTTAATGCATAGCTGTTCGGCAATGTCATTCGAAAGCCAATCATCATCGGGCCTGACGATGTTCTGATTTTGGAAATCATCCCACCGATGGAATTGCATCTCCTCTTAGGAGTTGTCTATCATCTTTTCAAGATCCTTAAAACTGCTTGGACAGAAGCTGTTAAGTGGCCTGCTGCCATCCACATTTAACTTAGCCCATATCATTAGGCCAGTTTGACTGAAAAGAATGCAGAAAGCTTCTTAAAAATGTTGATGCGCTGCAGCAACTTGCTGATACAAACTTTGTTCCAAGTATCTTTCACATAATTGAAGTTTCAATTTAGTTATCAAAGCTTGATTTGGATTCATCTTAGGGCCGGTGTCGCGTGACAAATGTTCCCCCCATATTTTTGTCCCCCCGGAAAGTATGTACCTGGGCAAATTTTCCTACCGGAAAGTATATTCTAGTATGCATGGCGGATCTTATGCAGAATTTTCACTTGGCCCCCAGTATTTTATTTTTCAAAATAAAAACGATCAAAATAAAATAAAAACGTATTTTAGCAGTTAAAATACAGTTTAAAAATACTAAATAACATGTTCTAAATGTTGATAATTTCCATCGCCTTCTTGCGTTCATGTTTACGCGAGACGGTTTTTGGAAAAGATGTGATGATTGATGTTTCCAAACAGCAAATGAGATGAGAGCGCATCATTTTGTTTTCAAACGTTTGCGTCATACCATCTTTTCCATAAACTGCCAACTGAAATGCGAAGGCAGCTGCATAAACACCGCAGTCCGATGTATTCGGTTGTAGTGCGTATGGTACTACTGTTACTGGAAGAAAACCTTTGGGATTAACAAGTCTAACATAGAGTTGTCTCATTTCAGCTTTAACATAGTTTGAAACTGAGCTATTAAGGCAATATAAATACAAAACTTCTCCATCAATGCATGGAGTTGTCACCAAATGGTTGACGCCGTGAAGAATGATGATCGACTCACAGGTGACTGCTTCGAACCCAGATTGTGTCTGAACTAGAAGAGTTGATTGATTGTTTTTGCTACCAAGATGTGTTGAAACCATTTTGTTAACCGCATCTATAATTCTGTCGTTCAACCATGCGTATGAAATCAGGACCTGTTCATCTCCAATTGTTAGATTGTACTTTGAAATCCACGGTTCTGATTTTGAAACCTTTTTTTGATAATCAATTTTTTCTTTTTCAATGCCTCTGATGCTACAACTTCATTAATACTCTGACCGGAGGTTGCAGGTTTAATTGACATGG
This sequence comes from Hydra viridissima, assembly GCA_014706445.1. Taxonomy (NCBI): domain Eukaryota; kingdom Metazoa; phylum Cnidaria; class Hydrozoa; order Anthoathecata; family Hydridae; genus Hydra; species Hydra viridissima. The sequence goes on from QPEY01000108.1 coordinate 529,624, forward strand.
CGTATTCCTGTGGTTCATTCCATCGTTTTAGGTTTATAGCGTTAACAACTTGATTCAATATTCTTTTTTTTATCTTGCAACCAATTAACTCCTTTGTCTAAAACATCAATTATTGTGTAAGGGCCGTGGAGTCTTTGAGCTAACTTATCGCCCATTCGTGTGTCTTTGCGTCAATTGCATTTCAAAACTTTGTCGCCGACTGCAAATAATTGAGCTAAATGTTTAATATCGTAACGTTTCTTCTGTATATTTTGTCCCATGGTAATGTTCTTTTTAGCAGCGTTTCTTTTCGCGCCAATTTCATTAGCGAACTCAGCCATTCGTAATCCTTGTTTGGCTTCGTCAATTTTAGTATCCCACCGAAAAATCTCTCTTGCCCGGTTTTCCAAATCGATTGGAATCTGAGCTTTAACTCTATAAATAATCTCAAAGGGAGAGTAATTTGTAAAAACTTGTTTATTTATTCGATATGAAAAAGCCACCGGGTCCAGAAGTTCATCTCAGTCGTTTGCTTCGTTGTTAACAAGCTTCATTATATGTGTAATCAACGTTTGGTTGAACCTATTGTGCAAAAAATAAATAAGTAAGTTATAGTTAGTAACTGTGGTATTTAAAACTATTAAATAATGCCCCTTTTTTGCACAAAAAACAAATTTATAATATAAAAAGTTATTATAAAAACTATACAAAAATAAAAAAAGAGTATAACCATTTATCACCTTTCTGTCAGTCCATTAGTCTGGGGATGATATGCTGACGTTTTTGCAGATTCTACGTCTAATTTCAATAAAAGATCTTCCACGAGCTTGTTACAAAACTCGCGTTCTTGGTCGTGAAGAAGAATGTGGCAAGCCCCAAATCTGAACACCAGACAAAGAATGAAACGATGAATAGAATCCGCATCCTTGTCCGTAATGGAATCCACTTCAGCCCATATAGTCAGGTATTCTGTTGCTCCTACAATATATTTCTTTCCGTTCTTAGTTTCTTTCAACAGACCAATTAGATCTATTCCCCAACGGTGAAAAATGTCATGAAATGGAATTGGATGGAACGTCGCAGGTGATGGTTTGTTGTTAAGATTCGAACGTTGACATTCAGGGCAAGATCCGACAAATTCGCGTATGTCTTTTGAAATCGACTTCCATTAATACCTCTCAGTTGCTTTTTTGATTGTGGCGTTTTGCCCAAAGTGACATCCTCCAATTATGTTGCAATGGAGAGTTCGTATTATACGCTCTTCTCGAATTGTAACACGTTGTAGTCGTTTTTCATTTCCGATATGAAATAATTCTCCATGTACCAACTGAAAGGATTCTGCTTTTTTTCCAAGTTTTCTCTTATCGTCTTTGGAATACTTCGATGGATATTCCTTTTTCCCGAGATATATAACCAGAATTTCGCTTTCTTCTTTTTCCATATTCTTGTTTCAAATAGTTAAATAAAACAAAAACAACTTATATTTGCAAGTTTTATACTTTTATGTAACTAGTTGAATAATAAACGTTCGCAAATATTCTTGCTCTTTACTGATAGCAAATAGCTATAACATATAAAAATTGTAAATTATTTCATAAAAACGATCCGCAACTTTATGAAATTTTTTCACTAAGCATAACAAAATACAGATTTGAATAACAATTTCATATATAGTCCAAAATCGTAAACTAACGAGCCTTTGGTTTTTAAAACATGCGCGAAGTTATTTTGTTAAATAATCAAACATAATTTTAGTTATTGTTATCAATTTGTTTAAAGAAACCGAGTTAAAACTTATCTGACATTCTCTTTTTTTTTTTATTGATGCGTTTGATTCAATTGAAAACTTTGTTTTTTATGTAGTTAAATTTAGCATTTAAAGAGAGATAGTATATTTATTCAGATTTAGTATTTAATTAGATCATTCTGTAACATTTTATTGAGCAATCATATCAATTTGTATATTTAAGAAAATATTTAGAAGGAACTAATGTCACGGAGGAAATTTTATTTCGCAGATGGGAGAAAAATTATACAAGAGGGGAAATATTATTTCGAAATAAATTTTCCCCCGGAAAGTAACTTTCGGCCGGGGGGAAGTTTTATAATGGTGAATATTAATTTCTTGACACCGGACTTCGCTGAAAGAATTGAAAATTTCAAAACGTGTTACTTAATGATAACTGGTGTAAGCGTAATACCTAAAATTCACACCGTCTTCTACCACATCAAGGATTTCATCAGCCATAAAGGATTCCCCCTGGGGCCCTATAATAAACAAACTCCCAAGTAGCAACGTTAATATGGCCAGACAACGGTCCGGTTCTGGCTGCGGAATATGGCCGGGCCTGGCGCAGTGTTGCCATGCACATTGGCTTAATTATGGTCCAGGGCTGGCTGGCCATTGTAGGCTCTGGTGTTTCAACGGGCCGCCACTGGCAAATGCTTAAAAGTCCTATGCAAGCCCATAAATTTACCAGTGGCGAATCTGTGACGGGCCAAAAACCGTAAATACTATTATTATAACGTTATAATAATAGCGATTTACTGTTTTTGGCCCGTCATAATCCTCTTCATCAGTTTTATATATTACATGTACATATCACTCAAATATGAAAACAAAGTTTTAGATTGTTAATTTATTTTAATTAAATTGTTAAAGTCTGCCATTTAAATAATCCTTATTAATGGAATAGAGAAAATACCATTAAGTTAAATCACTCTTTTCGATTTGTAAATTTAAAACAAAATGAATATAAATTGCTTCATCAAAATAAAACCAAATTCAACTAACAGATTCTATTTATAAATCTTGTAAAGAAGAATTCATTGATAAAAATGAACTATTATTTTACTATATAAAAAGAAAATTAATAATATAGTATATATGATATAAAATATGACACTAATATAATATATAATATAAATATATTATAATTGAATATTATAAAAACAGAAAAGGTAACATACAACAAATTATGGTAAGAGTATGTTTTGCTAACCAAAATATATATATATATATACATATATATACATATATATATATATATATATACAAAATATATA
>QPEY01000108.1:532685-560631 GCA_014706445.1 Hydra viridissima
TATATATATATATGTATATACATATATATTTAAAATATATTTATTTAAATATATTAGCGAAAAAAATGTCATGTTGAATAAAAAAACAGATTTTTATTTGAAACTTATATATTTATCAATATTTGAACTCAAGAAATAAAACTTCATTACAATTAGTTTTTTAATTTTCTTATAATTAATTAGTTTTGTAATTTTCTTATAAGCGTTCGTTTCCGTTGCCATCTTGAGAGTCCAAAACAGGCTTCAAAAAAATTGCCGTATACGCTATTCAGTTCTGTTTAGAGCAGTGGTCCAGTTGTGGCTAACCGACTCTGGCGTGCCATCTGTGTATACATATCGGCCTGTTTTTGGATGTCCAGGACTGGTATGCCGCAAAAGGACCACATGGCAGTTGCTATGTGGCAAACCAGCTCTGATGAACCTTTTACGGTACTACAATGGTTCATATCGGCTCCGGCATGTCATTCAAGGAACTTTAATGTCCCGTAAATGGATCTCCAGAACTACCAGAGCCGGCACTGGCTCATACGAGCGCTGCTACTTGGGTTCTTAATTTAAAAGTTATGAACTTTGATATTACATTTAAAATGGTATTGTAGAGTATTTGTACTAAGAGAGTATATTGAGATATTTATTATTAAAGTTTTTGTGGAGAAAATCAAAAAACATTTCTTAAATTGTAATCAGATGCTATTTAATGATATTATAATGTAAAAATGAAAGGTTTTAATAGCTATTTTATCACTTAATTTTGAAAGTAAATCTATTTAAGGTTTCAAGAGTATATAAAAGTATGTTAACTGAGACATATATTTTTTTTTGTTTAACCAACTGGAAGTCTTTCGACCAGATTTTACACTTTTTTTTAGGGTTAATTTGCACTTTGGCATGTTTAACGGTGGATTGGGAACTTGGACAAAAGTAGACTACAGCCAGCTACATTGCAATATTTGACTAAAATTCTTTTAAAATGATTTTTCACTAACAATTTTAACAAGGGTCCAGGTTGGCATCCAGGTAGACAACTTGTCTTAATTTTTTTCAACTTTAAGCGATGCTTGAAGGCAATTAGCACCCAAAATAAAGTTACAGACACTAAATTAAAAAAATTAAGCTAGTTGGCAATATATTACCTGGTTTTTTGGGATCATTGGGTGGCAGGTCATCTGGATCTAAAGATAGTGTTGGATTTTCTTTTTCATGTTCTTTCTTCCTTCTTCATTTTCATTATCACCATCGCCTAGACCTTGTTATGACTGAGCACTTGACTGGCTAGCAAACATTTTTGAAACATTTTGCTTTTTTACGCACGTCCAACTTTAATTTTAAAATTTGAAAATTACAATCTTTCTAACATCATTTGAAGATACGGAAAAGGAAATAATTCTGAATTTGATTGGTGTGAAGAGCATGAGGAAACATATTAAATTATGTTCAGCTGCCAAAAAGACAAGTGAAAATGTAATTATAGCGTTTATTACGGCTATATTCCATTTGGTAATTTTTTTAGAAATATCAATTATTTTTGAACAAAATGGACCTTTTTCATAGAATACCCGACAGAACTGTTCGGGAACTATTTTTTTTTAACAGGTAGTCGAGTTTGGGTACCGATAGAATCAATAACTTTCGGGTACCGAATATTTTTGTTATCCGAAAGATATAGTCGGGTCAGGTATGAAAAGTTTCAACAAGCCGATTTTATCAGCTTTATCGGGTAATACCCGTTCGGGTAATCGGAGTTCGATAGAATTATTTTTAGCTTTTATCGATGTCCGATACCCGTTCGGGTCGGGTGTCGTTCAGTTCCTACCGAGATCAGGACATTTTTTAATCTGTATGGTGGAAAAACTTATTAGTCTTAGGTATCTAATTGGAGATAACCAAAAAAAAGTTTTTTATTTGTATCTTAATTTTTAAGTTAACAAAGTAATGTTAGTCTTCCAATAAGCTTGAACTATGTAATAATACAAACAATAAAAAAAGATTCCATTTAATATCAGCTGTTTTGAAATGGAAAATAACAGAATACCCAAATTCTAAATCTTGTCCTTAAACACGCAGAAAATTAACTTTGAATGAAAAACACAGGCAAACAAAAAATTTATTGCATTATTTTGACATTTGCTCTTACCTAATTTTAATACGCTGAATTCAAATCTGACATCAGATTTTATGCATAGGACTTTTTCATTTTTGCAAGTTTTAGGTAGTTAGCACATTTTTTCCGAAGTATTTCTGAAGAGCTGATTTGAAACTCAGTTGGATATTCCACTATTTTGAAAGATTTTATTTTTTTACAAATTTAAAAGATGAAAAAAAAAGTCAAATGCACGTTTAAAATAAACATTTTATAGCATAAACATCGTCCTATCAAAGTCTCAAGTTTTTTATAAATTTTTAAAAAAGTAACGTAAATTTTAATTTTGAAAAGGTTTGCGAAGAAATTGTTTACTCATAAATATTCAATCTCAAGATCTTGGTGAACCGCTCCCTTCTAAATAGTTATCTTGATCACGAAACTGTTTAAGATGTCTATTTATAAAACGAAGTTTTATACTCATTTTAGATCGAAGAGCACAAAAGGCTTTCAACTTTCTAACAACTAAATCAGCAGAGTTTTCTGCTTTTTTATTTCCAAGAGAGTTTTCTACGACAACCTAGTGTTTACTCCTTGCTATCAATGGTTTTAAAAAATTCTTTATCACTTTTAGAATAGAGAATTTTTGGGCAATCAAAAATTCCTGCTCTTTTTCCTCTATTAAAAAACCTGGCAACCATTTGTTTTCATTTCTTCTGGCGGCGGGAGACTAAAATACTAACTTCAGTATGGATTTCACTGCTAGTTGGGAGGCAGAAGCCTATGGAGGCGGGCTTCAAATCATTATGCCTCCAAAATATCTTCTGACGGCGGCCGCCATTGAGTTCCGCCTCCAAAAAAAGTCAGCCTTTCGATAGAAAGTTACTTTGCCGCCGGAAGGCGTTATCAACTCTGGTTAGAAGCCAACGTATGCAAGTGTCAATATCAGAATTAACAGAAAAAAACGAGTGCAAAAAATATACATGCCACGTAAAAATTTAATCAGATTACCGTCATTTTACAAAATATTCAAGCATATCTTTATCCTAACACGCAAAATCATTCGAAACTCTAAACCCTTTATGAAAGCTTTATAATTAGAAAATGAGAAAAAAATATATTTGAAAAAACAATGATAGTCATACAAATGTATCATTCGGGTCGCTAGTTTCGCTGTAATAGAGAGAATTTCACATGAATTAAAAAGGTTATATATTATGTATCATATGAAGACATTCTTTATAAAATATTCCAAAAATACACAAGTGCCTATCTTCAATTCAAACTTAAAGAAAAAAAAAATAAAAAAAGAAATCAAAAGAAAATAAAAAAGCAGTGCATAAAATGTGAGTGGCCTATTGAATACAAATTTTAATGAAGAATTTTGGAAGAGAAATCTAAAAACAAAGTATAAAGAAGATATGAAAAGAAAAAGTTCTTTAAAATCTGTTTATAAAAGAATTTACAGAAAAAGTTAAAAAAGCACACTTATATAAAAACAAAATTTAAGAAGAAAAGCTCATAAGAAGTATTGATCAGAAAATAAAAACAAAAATTTTTACGAGGTATTTAACATAGTGGTCTAGCTTAGAATTTTAAATTAAGCAATTTAAACTAGAACTTATTAAACTAAAATTTAAATCTTTAACTAGTAAATTTTAAATGATAAACTTAAAATGGAAGTATTAAAGTAAAAAACTTAAAAGTGAAATTTAAAGAAGCAAGTGGTAGAAAAAGTCAAAACAAAAAATTTATAGCAGATATTTGAGAAGAAATAACTTCAGTTTGCACATTCAAGTAAAATTTCTATAAGAAATTTAAACTAGAAGAAATTTAAACTAGAAGTTTCAATTAGAAATTTAATTTCGAAACATAATTTAGAACTTTAAATTAGAACTTTTAATTAGAAATTTAATTTAGAAATTAAGTTCAGAAATTTACTTTAGAAAAATAATTTAGAAAATTAATTTAGTAATTTTCTTTCGAAATATAAACTTGAAAATCAAAGAAGAAATTTAAATTAGAAATCTAAAACAGAAACTTAAAGTAGAAATTCGAATCAAAAGGTTTATGGTAATAATTTAAGTTTGATGTGTAAGTTAGCAATTTAAATTATAAACTTGTATTAGAAACTAAAATAGAAATTTAAACTAGAAATTTAAACTGGAAATATTAATAAGAAACTTAGATAAGTAAATAAGAAATAACAATTTCAGATTTTAATAAGAAAGTTAAATTAATAATCTAAGTAAGAAATTTGAATTGTAATTTTAATTTAGAAAATTAAATTAGAGCTTCATAATAAAAGTCTAAGTTTAATAAGCATGTTTAAACTTAAAAGTAAGAAGTTTTATTTAGAAACTTATATTATTAATTTTAATGAGAAATTTCAATCAGAAATCAGAAGTTTAAACTTGAAATTTAAACTATCAAGTTAATTTAGAAGTTCCAATTAAAAAAAATTAAAGAAAATACTCAAATAATAAATTTGCACCAGAACTTTAAATAAAAAATTTAAATTCGAAACATATTCTGGATATTTAGTTAGAAAATCAAACTACAAGTTTAAGTTAGGAATGTAAACAAAACATTTATAGTAGAAATGTAAATACAAATTTTTAATTAGAAATTTAAATCAAAAAGTTGAATTATGAGTTTTTAATGTTAAAACGTCAAATTTAATATTTTAACAATTAGTTGGGAAATGTTTATTATTAGTTAAATTATTATAACAGAAATTTAAATAAGATATTTAAATTACGAACCTAAATTTAAAAAAACAAAGAAAGTTTATAAAGCAAAACCTTAAATTACAAACTCATGTTAGAAATATAAATTAGAAATAAAAAGTACTATGATAAATTAGTAATTTAAATTTCGAAACGATCTCCTCCCTTCCTCGTCGGACATGGCTTTTAAATTAATATTTTATTGTTTTATGTTTAACTAGATCAAAAAAGCGATAGAGTTCAAATTTCTTCAAAAAAGATTTTTTCGTTTTAGAGTGACGACTAAACAAATAAAAAATTATGATTTCAATTGGCGTTCAAGGTTGAGGGCAGATAGAGATTAGCTCCAATTACCCTAACTTTTCGCAAATCACCCTTATTTAACACCAGTGTCGACATACTAGAAAAATGAGCTTGCCTCATGCCTCTAAGATACCTCTTATTTTAGTTACTTTGGTTAAGAAAATTCCTGAGCGATTCCCTGAAAGCATCATTTATCCCCAAGTCCTCAATGAAAAATGTCGTTTTTTACATTTTTGTAATGAGAAAATGTTTTCTGATGCTTACTTTGAAAAATAATTCTGAGGACGTGTTGCAAGATATTAAAGTAAGTTTCTATACACCTTGCTTAGTAAACTTAGTTGCTTGTTTGAACTTTTGAGCAAACTTTTTATCAGTTCTCAGCGTAATGTTATTCAAATAAATTTTAATCGTAAAAACTTAACATTTGTTAGTTAAGTAAAAAAAATCAGTCGCAAAAAATCTTTATTTTTTGTATTTAACAAGTTAAACTCAAGTGATAAAAATTTGAAGATCAAAGCAAAAGTTGTAAAATTTCGAAACTTTTAAAATTGCAAAGTTAAACAAGCGCACGTATTACAAGTAGTAGGAGTAGTATAAGTATGTTCCTTTCAGTCGTGATTTTGCGATCCCATTCGAAATGTGAAGGTTCGGTGAATTACATTAACTCTCATTTTGAATAATAATGCAGGTCGATAAATTGCTTAGCTGAAAGAAACAAAACCATCACGCTAAAATACAAAATCAATTTTTTTCTTAAAAAAAACAAACAAACCAAGAAGCAGGTTTTATTCAAAACCTAATTAAAGATAAAGTCAGCTACACGCTTCTGCTTTGTACTTTAACTATCATAGCAATATTTAGTATTTTAAGCCTCCATCAACATTTTGTCTGAACTTCTAAGGGGCAGATGAAATCTATTTCAAAGTATTACTTCTTACACGGTTTGTTCTTTGCACGTTTTAAGAAAAACATCAAGAAACACCCGTTCCGTACCTCTAAATAGGTTCCGTACTTCTAAATAGGTTGTATCTGAAAAGTAATCAGTTTGAATCCTCTTCTGTTTCTTCTGAATTTTAGCTGGAGGCAGGTTCTGTCTGATTATCACTGCCTGATAACTCTAACTCTACTCATAGTCACCCTCTTCTTTCTTCCACTTTTTTTTGTGTTGTTGCCTCTGCCATTTTCTTCAACTTCTCCCTTCCATGCAAACATTTTCCCAAAATCTTTGGTTACTTTTTGTCATCTTGACCATGTCTCTCCTTAGGCATTGTTTCAGGAATTTCACATATTCTCTCTTGGTCTCATTATCCTTCTCTGTTTCACTTTTGATAAAGTCAAAGATATTTTTGTTGTGAATGGAAAACAGGACACTACTTTTAACTATATATTATAGTGAAGAAGATTCCTTACGAGCAAATTTAAGTTGTACTTTGTTTTGTTTGGTTTTTTGTTTTTTAATTTAAAATTCTTTGTAACAAAAGTAAAATGAACTTCTGAATTAACTTTTTTCTACATGGATAGTTGTTGATAAAAATAGAAGCTTGGCAAAGTACTATCTTTTTATGTTTTGGTTGCTGTTTTTTTTAAGCATAATTTTATGTTAGTAATTGACTATAAAAGAATTTTTCTTTTCAGAATTTGACCGTCCTTTGCTTTAGTAGTTTACCATATGTTCAATAAGAGAAAAATGAAAGCAAAGTGATAATATTTTAGTGAATATAAAATTGCAAAGAAATTTCGATTATTTTTGAAGCGATGCAACACAAATACATCATTAAAAATGAAATGAAGAAAAAGTGTTCATTTCTGGAATGAGGTATGAACCACGTTGAGAACACAAATTTAGATGGCGGATTTTCTTTTGCATTTGTTCCCTTAAATGTACTTCCTTCACTGGCCACCGATAAGAAGCATATAACGATGAATTAAGATAAACAAAGGAATTACTGAGTAGTTGACCACCCTGGTCATTTACTAAATTTTTAAAGTTTTCTGATCCAATATTTGACCACCCTCATTTAAATGACATTTGATTGACCTGTAATACTGAAAAGGACACTAAATGTAGTTATAAAGTTAGCAGTTTCCAATATATTTATGATGAAGGTACAGTACTATCCGATTCCTTAACTGTAATTGACCAGCCCGTAATAAAGCAGACATAAATTGGTGATAACATAAGTATCAATGCCAATTACACCATTCTATTACTTGATGAGGCAAGCATTTATGACCATAATCTGAGCTCAAATTAACTTTTATTGGGTTTATGTAATAATAATTTTGTCAGGGATGATGAAAACTTTTTTGACCTTACGAATGATGACAAGGGATACTATCCAACTCTTTCAAGTAGTGATGATAACAGAGAAGAAGTAGTTTCGTGAAGGGAATTTCTTGTAAAATGGTCAATAAAACATAACATAACACATAGTTCATTTTCAGACTTACTCAAAACACTGTCGGAGTATCATGAAGATTTACCTAAAGATGCAAGAACATTACTCAAAAGTAAAAGTTTTAGCATCATAGTTATAAGAGATATGTGTGAACAAGAAGCAGAGTATGTTTATTTTGGAATAAAAAGCAAATTAGTGAGTTTACTTGCAGTAACATGCGGTGATAACTGGATAAATCATGATGTTTATTTAGTATTTAGTATTGATGGCTTGCTTCTATTTAAGAGCTCTGCAAAACGGTTTTGGCCACTGCTTTGTTCGGTTCAACTAGGAAAAAATTTATACAAGCCATTTATAATATCAATATATTGTGGAATGAGTAAACCGAAAAGTGCTGAAATATTTTTACCTAACTTTGTTACTGAATTTAGCTTTTTGAAAAAATGTGGTTTGTTTTTGAATGGTAATCACTTTAACATACATGCTAAAGCTTTTGTTTGTGATACACCAGCCCGTGCGTTTATAAAAGGTATGAAAGGACACAATGCTTATTATGGATGTGAAAGGTGCATTCAAAAGGGAGAACGTGTTGACAATAGGACTGTATTTCTCGAGGTAAATTCAGTTAGGAAAACAGATGCTTCATTTGCATGCTATGAACAAGAAGAACATCATAAACCTGAGGTTGTTCCACCATTATTAAAACTAAATATTGGTCACGTTTCACAATTTCCCTTAGAGTATATGCATCTTGTCTGTCTTGGTGTAACACGAGTAGATGATAAATGCGGGTTCTGAGCCATTGATAGCTTTCGCATACTTAAGGGTGATACCTTTGATGTGATGACTTACCATTCTCATACGGGTTCTGAGCCATTGATAGCTTTATATATGGGGTGTGTTGATTATCCAAGATGTCGTCATTAAGGAATTAATAAAACTTCTTTCCGTCTTTTTAATTCTCCAAGCTTTTTTCTTACCTTTTTATTCAATTTTCTTAACATGTGCAATGATTTAAAAATATTTTCTTCTTAAAAAAAAATGTTTATAGCGAGAACAAAGCGTGCAGGTGAAGTGAAAGCGTTGTTTGATCTTTTGTTCAAAAAGAAGGTATAAGTGTGAGAACAAAAACAACGATAAATTTAATGTTTGAGGTGGATATTTTTTCAGATCGTTTTGATGAGTACGTGTTTGAATTTGAGGAATCGTTGCATGTAGGTGTTGAGAGTTATGTGAGTAATGTGTTTAAAACGGTGAAAAATGGAAGCGAGTTGACTTTGTCGATTTTGAATGCGGGAAGTTTAGAAATTGCCGTGAAATCTTTAGACCAGTTTGCGTATAATATCAAGGTGGCGACGGAAAGCGTTCAAAACGTGAGTTTGAGTGAGCGCTATTCTTTTTGGTCAAAGAGAAGAGTTTCGGCTTCGAGGTTTAGCGAAATGTGTAAGATGGTAAAGCCGACATCGGAATTTAGAGTGTGTTTAGAGAAAGGGATGTTGATATTTTCAATGGAGACAAGCGGTGTTTTTAGTGAGAGTTTTAAGTTTGGAGAAGAGAGCGACGATAAGAAATTGGATTTGGTGCGTAAGTCTGATCAGTTGTATCGGGTTTCAAAAATCGTTTCTTTTTCGAGCGTGTTGGATGTGTATGTGGGAGAGACGTTAATGATTTCGTCTGAAGGAGAAATAGGAATGATAAAGGTGTATTTTCTATGATTTTTTAGATCCTACGGATCCTGGGAAATTCTTCGAATTTTTTATTCTTGTTGGATAAAAAATTTTCATTACAAAATGGAGCCTAAAATGGGTATGCTATTGAAGGGTGAATTGGGACCGAGAAGTAAACCAAGACCGGAGAATTGTTCTTCTTCTCCAGAGCCAATACGATCGTATGCTTTTTTATTTTTGATGTAGAGTCTATCGCCTTGAATATTTCCAGCCCAATGGTTTAGGTATATACCGGATCCTAATCTGGATATTTTTAGTCCTTTTCCATCTTTGCTCAAGTAAACGATACCGCGTCCAGCGATTTTGTCAACCATTGCAGAACCGGCAGAGGCTCCAACACCAGAGAGTAGTCCAGTGGCAAGAGCAGGGACAACTTTTGTAGCGATGGTGCTTCCGATCATCCCTAGTAAAGGTAAAAGAGCTCCGATGAATCCTCCTTCAACTTTTGCGTTGTGCATGAGTTGTTTTTTGCTGAGTTTGAGCGTGACGCCTTTTCCAGCTTTATATGCTTTTGCAATTTTGTTGAGTTGGGTTTGAGTGACAGCAAGAACATGTTCACCGTTCAAGTCTTGATGAGTGAGTTTTATGCTGGTTGCGGTTTTATCATGTAACGCTTTTTTAATTTTGTCAGCTTGTCCTTTAGAAATGTTGAGACTGATCTTTTGATACACTTTTAATAGAAAAGGAAAATTTTTTTTCATCGACTGAAAGCGCTTCCGGAGAAAAGATCGTGTAGAGTGGATGAGATTTTTTCTCTGATGTGGTATCTGACAATGATGTCTTCTCCTCTAAAATCGATCAAATGATCATCTTGATCAACGATTTGTGTTTCCATTCTTGAAATTTTGCTAACAACGATGGGAAGGTAAATGAGGTGAAAAGGTTTTTCAACAATTTTGGTTCCGGGTTCAACTTGTGGGTAAAAGGAGTAAATGTCGTTTGTTGTTCTTCCGTCTAAATAAGACGAGCCGATAATGTCGTTGGTGACTCGAATGACTGCAGTTTCTTCAATTCTCACGATGTTTTCAGACTCGTAAGTGTCGATGACGCTTGTGACTTTATTAGGATCGACAGGGTCTTCTTTTTTTTCGACGTAGGTGTATTCGTTTCTATCGAATCCGAGGAGCGAACCTATGCTGTTATTGACGTTGAAATCAACCCAGTATTTTGTCGTTGCTGTAGGCTTTCCAAATTTTAATACGGCTTTTAACGAAGACTCGTTTGCTGTAATGGTGACTCCGTCTACTCTGTACAAGTTTCCTGTTTGTTTTTGCATTTCATTTTGAAGGTACTCGTTGAGCTGGTTGATTTCGTAGGATCCTTCTTGAATGTAGATGGTGTAACTGTTCGATCCAGCGTTTGGGCTGTATCTGAAAACGTTATTTTTAGAGGTGATGTTGGGATAGCTTCGATAGGTTTCAAGTCCTACAAGAGCCATTTCGTACTGTTTGTTTAAATCCAGCTCGATAGGTCTTTCAAAGTATGTTTTGATGGAGCTGTTTGATACGGTGGGAAGATCTTTTTTAGATTTAGCAAGCAAATAAAATCCAGACATGTTTTTTATACGTTTGGAAAATAAAAATCGTCCAACCCGCTTCGGTATTTTCCATGGTCTTTTTTGGAGGACAAATCAATGACAGCAAATCCGTGAGGTTGAGACCAGCAATACTTGCAAAACTTTTTAAATTCTTCTTTTTTCATGTCGCTGGAAACGTGATCTTGATAAATGTGGTTGATGTTTTTATCGTCCTGAGGAAAGAGGCAAATAAAGTTGGCATTTTCTCTAATGGTTTGTCTTGGGAGTAAGAAATAGTTTTGAGAGAGGTAAAAGCAGTCCACGTTGGAGTGTCTTCCTCGGATGTAATATTTTTCGCATTTGTTTTGTTTGGTGAGTTGCAAATCGTCAAAGATCATCAAGTTGTTTTTGGTTGAGTTTAAGGATTCAGGTTCAGGCACGTCTTCTTCACTTTCGAAAAATTGGCATTCCATGTCTGTTTCTCCGTCCCATTCTTTCGATATTTCATCAATGACGTCTTCAGGACTGGAGTTTAGCTTTTCAATTTGGCTTTGAATGTTGAATAATTGTAGAATGAGTTCTTTTGGTAGTTTCTTCTCAAAGGCTTTTTTGAGTATTTTGTATTCGGGTTGGAAAAGGGATTTGCCAAAGACTTGCAAGTGGTTATAATCCAGCCATCCAGGTCTAAGCAGTAAATTGAGCAGCAAGGTTGTTTTTCCGCAACCGGACTTTCCGACGATGATTCCTCGAATGCTTCTTGGCAAAAGCTTGTTGTTGTATCTTTTGGTTTTTCCGATATTCCATGACAAATCAATGACTTCCATTTTGTATTGAGATAAAAAATATTTTTCTTGTATTTAAAATGTACTGCGTTAAATGCAAAAGAGAAACTGAAACCATTCACTTGAAAAAGGAGATGACAAAAAACAATAGACCTATGTTGAAAGGGACTTGCGACTCTTGCGGAACGACCAAATGCAAGTTTATTGCTAAAGAAACAAAAGGAGGTGATTTGGTCGAATCGATCAATAAGCTGTCGAGCAAAGTGAAGCTTCCATGGGCAAAATTTCCAGGAGAAATGCATATTCCTGGGATGAACTTTGCAGGACCCGGCACAAACCTGGACAAGCGACTGACTTCTACGGACATGTATCAAGATTGGAGCAAGCCGGTAGACAGAGTGGACAATGCAGCGTATCACCATGATTTGGCTTATAAATATTTTAACGACCGACAAAACAGGAATGTGGCTGATCAAATGATGCTTGAAGAAATGAACTCCATTCCAAACCCCACTCAAAGAGAGATTAATGAGAGAAAGCTCATTACGCCGGTGATCAAAGCCAAAGCTAAATTTGGATTGGGAGTCGTGAAAAATTCGAAGCGATCTGAAGGATCTAAAAATTCGAAGAATTTTCATGGGTTAAAAGAACCTAAAAAAAAAAAAATGCCTCTGAAATGGACGGATCAGCTTGCAGAGGAGCTTCATAAACCGGTCATTCGTCATTTTAAAAGAAGAAAGGTGATTGTGAACAACATTGATGAGATATGCGCTGCAGATTTGGTTGACATGCAATCGTTTTCAAAATTTAACAACGGCGTAAAATATTTGCTCATGGTGATCGACGTGTTTTCAAAGAATGGATGGATCGTTCCGTTGAAAAGCAAAACGGGTCTTGAAGTGGCTGAAGCGTTGAAAAAGATTTTTGGTGAAAGAAAATGTGTCAAAATGTGGGTGGACAAAGGAAAAGAATTTCACAACAAGCACGTGAGATCGCTGGGTGTTCGATTATATTCCACTGAAAACGAGGAAAAAAGCTGTGTCGTTGAGCGATGGAACAGAACGATGAAAGAGAGAATGTTTAAATATTTTTCAGCCAACAATACTAATAAATACATTGACGTATTAGATAAGATGGTGAAAAATTACAACTGCACAAAGCACTCTTCCATTAAAATGACTCCAGTGGAAGCCAGTGATGAAAAGAATAAAAATAAGGTCTGGATGAACCTGAATGGTAAACAGAGAGAAAGAGCAAAACCGAAATTTTCTATGGGTGACAAAGTGCGAATCACAAAAAAGAAGTCTCATTTTGAAAAGGGGTATACACCGAGATGGACTGAAGAGGTTTTTACCGTGTCAAAAGTTCAGTATACGGATCCTCCCACGTATAAAATCGCTGATGCTAACGGTGAAGAAATTCAAGGCACTTTTTACGAGCAGGAGATGCAAAAGACGCATCAGTATATATTCAGGATTGAAAAATCGTTCGAAAGACGAATAAAAAATCATTGGTGAAATGGTTGGGGTATCCAGACTCGTTTATTTCGTGGGTAGACAATAAAGAGTTGATCAGTTTGCTTTCGAGCGACATTTGTCATTTCCTTTCCAAAAAAATTTTCAGGTTCATTAAAAAATGAGCAAGATGATGGTTTTGTTTGAGCCCTTTATAGATGAGTACCTTAAGACGGAGGATTACGAGGAGTCGTATTATTATTCGCCTTATGAAGAAAAGTACCATTACAAGATTTACAGCGTTGAGAACGATTTGGATTTCACCATTATTCGTCGATGTGAAGAATTTGAGTTGAAAATAAAGTGTGGAGGGATTCGTTTTGAAAAAAGTGGCATGCGGCTGGAGGATATGTTTGAATATGCCAGAAGAAAAATAGATAAAGTCAAGAAGAAAGTGTCGGATCCAAATAGGATCTAAAAAAAATTTCTTTTCCATTAAAAAAGATGAATTTCGTGACGATTGAGAATTTTGACGAGAGTAAATTAATAGCTGGGGAGATTTACGCAGCCACAAGACCTATTCAGTATCAAAAGATTCCTTTGTATTACGAGTATGACAATGGAAAAGGTCCTTTTATTTTAAGAACCCCCATTTTGTATACTTTGGGTGTGTTTGAGTGTTTTGATCCAAAGACAAAAGAGCTGACTGGATATTCCATGTCTTTTGTTGCTCATGATGATAAAAAGGGATCAGAAGAAGAAAAGTTTATGGAGGTGACTGAAAAAATAACAAAATTTCTTCGCGAGCAAGTCATTCTTAAGGCAGCCTTGTTGAAAAAAGGAGGAAGAACAAAAAAAATAATGGCTGAGGATTTATCCATTTTTAAGAAAAAGTCCTAAAGTTCATCTTCCATTTTTTTCGGAAAACTGTATAGAAAAGAAAAGAACATCACTTCCTTGTTTTGCAAAAGGGAGAACAAAAAGATGGTCAAAGCTGATCCATTGGAGTATATTCGTCAAAGGTGCTTTGCTATTGCGTCTTTAAGAATTGAAGGTGTTTTCATTGGATCACAGATCGAGTCGATACAAGTCAAGCTTCCAGAAGTGTTCATCACTAAAAATGCTCCTGTTTTGGTTCAAAGCATTATGGGTGATTTAGATTTAGGTGAAAGGGAATCTGATGAAGAAAAATAAGATGATTTAAAGAAATTATTTTTTTCATATAAAATGAATATCGTAAAAATTTTAATTGAATACGGAGACGATGTCGACGCGCGAGATATTAACGGTCAAACGCCTTTACATTTGGCAGCTAAAAAAGGTGATCACAAAGCTGTTGAATTGCTGTTGCAAAACGGAGCCGATGTTAAAGCGCGAGATGAAAATCAATCGACGCCGCTGCACGAAGCTTCTCTAAAAGGTCGTCTTGAAGTGGTCGAATTGCTGTTGAAAACCGGAGCCGATGCTAACGCGCGAGATAAAGAAAATCGGAAACCGTTGAATATGGCATTTCGAAGAAATAATAGCGAAATTAGAAAAATTTTAATTGAAAACGGAGCTGAATGGTTTTAATGGAGATTTTTAAATTTTGCACGAATATAAAAATGATCAACGTCGAAGGAATAAAATTGCCAAATGAGGCTTTAACCAACTTTCAATTGGAAAAGGCTGCTAAACAGTTAAAAATAAAAAACTTTCGAGGTGTTTTTGAAAGACACACATTGCCGAAAAAACCGAGAAGAAAAGAGTGTGGCATTGCAAACACTGGTGATTCAAGCACTGGAGGATTTCATTGGGTGTGCTGGTACAAAGACGGCGATAAAAAATACAGCTTTGATTCATACGCTCAACCTCCTCTTATTGAGCTTGAAAATTATTTAAAAAGTCCTGTTAATTACAACAGCGAAAGAGTGCAGTTTGGTAGTACCTCTTATTGCGGTCACTTGTGTCTTTACGTCTTGAAAAAATGGGATGAAGGTCTTGACTTTCAAAGCATTATTAATACCTTGTGGTAAGGCAAAAAATAAAATCTGAGGCATATAAAAATGATTGACAAATTTGGTAGATCAGAATTGGGTCGTTATTTATACAACCCTTATTCAACCTCTCTTTCAAGCGATCTGTATGTCAGGACAGATGGAAACAGCACCATCATTGCAGACTTGGATTTCAACTCTAACAAAATCATCAACCTGGCAGAACCGACCACTTCTCACGATGCTGCCACCAAAAATTACGTAGACACGCATGCATCAGGCGGGGCTATTGAGGGAATCGCGGACTTGGATTTGAATTTTCACAAAGCGATAAATTTGAACGAGCCGTCCAATCTTCACAACTCTGCCACTAAAAATTACGTCGACGTCAGCTCAAGCATGTGCGTTAAAACAAATGGAACGAGCACCATCACTGCTGACATGGATTTAAACAACCACAAATTACTCAATGTGAAAGATCCGACCACTTCTCACGATGCTGCGACAAAAGCGTACGTTGACACAAAAGTGGCATACAACAATATTTTGTACACAGACGTCAACATGACTCAACACAAATTGACCAATCTGTCGGAACCCGTTTCTGCTTCAGATTCAGCCACCAAAAATTACATGGACACGCACGCCGGTGGAACATCAGTGGGAACCTCGGACTTGGATTTGAATTCTCACAAACTGATCAATGTGCTCGACCCTTCAAACGCGCAAGACGCTGCGACAAAAAGTTACGTCGACTTGTTGTTGCAAAAATCGAGTTTGACCAGTGTCGTTCCAGAATCCAGTTTCACCAGTTTGGGGTTTAAGTCTCAAACGGTTGCTGCGTTAATCACTTCTCCTGTGTTAGCGTTTTCCGGAAAATCTGGAGTGTTGAGAAGGATGTGGTTGGCTGTGAGTGGAACCATTGGAAATGTTTTTATTCGAATCTTTACAGACGGAGAAATCAATGTGGGGAATTATGCAGAAACCACGGAAGGAATAGGAGTGGACAACACTGGACTTGCTTGCGACTTGCTCTTTTGTCCTCTCGGAGGAGGACCTGCATATGCCAACTCTTTGCAAGGATGCAACGTTTCCAGCGCCACTTCAATGGGAGGATATTTCACGTTGGACATGCCTTTCAGAAACGACGTCTCTATTCAACTGGTCAACAGAAATGCTGCAGCCATTACGTATTGGATTCAACCGTTCATTTCCACTCTTGCATCCATTCCTGCCACCATTCCTCTTTTCAAACTGTACTGCAGGACGTTCAGATATTTAAACACCACTTACGGAAGCGAATATGTTTTGATGAACACCAACGGGAAAGGAAACGGAGTTTTTCTCAAATACATCAGAGTGCACATCATCGGGTCTTCTGGAAACTGGTGGGTATCCAGAGTCAGAATGTATTATGGGAATTTGCCTCCTGGAAACGGAACCGTTCTCACTCCTTGGACTCCATACAGCACCAACAATTACACCTACTTTCCTGGTTACGACGGTGACAGCACATGCTTCTTTTCCTCATCTGGATTAGAAGATTTTTACTTGTCGTCGTGGAATGGGATAAACTTAACCTCGTTCAACAACAAATCGACGGGGCTGTTGTACCAATCCACTGCTTCCATCGGTTCCACCACCACCATTTCGTTTTACAGAAATTTCGGAGAAGCAGACTCCATGCCCAGCGTCGCAGCCGGCAGAAGACTCGTCGTCACTCTCAACTCTGGCGACGCGCAAGTCGGTCAATCCGGAAGCTTTTATCTTCTTCTCGGTCAAGCCTATTATTATGCTTAAGTTGGGTCATAACAAAAATATTATTCAAAATAAAATAAATAAATTTCATCACAAATGAAAATGTCTGAGATCTTAAAAATTAACAAGACGTATTCAAAGAATCTAAAAATCGAAGCGATCTTAAGAACCTGCGATAAACTTTTGCAAATAGCAGAAATGAAAGAGTATTTTCATGAAAGTAAAAAAGAAGAGGATGAATGGAGAGAAAGATTGAGAAAAAAGTTTCCTTTACTGTTAAAAAGATGAGAAGAATCATTTGTATTGACGAGAATAAGTTGAAAGGCACCGTTTATTTTAACGATCATTTGGATCATCCTCCTAGACGGCTTTGTCGTCGTTCCAGATGTGAAATATTTGCTCAAAGAGACATTAAGTTGAACCGTTTATCCAAACAGACGATTGTTTTTATGTTTGGGATTAAAGTGGATAGAGGTGTTGCTTTGGTGAATTTGAGGCATGAGCTAAATTTAAAGCTGAATTATTTCAACCACTTTTTGCTTTTTTCAGAGTCTGTAGAGAACATCTTCATGGAAATTTATAACAGAAGTGACAAGGACGTCGTGATTAAAAAGGGAGAGAGCCTTTGCATCGTGAATTTCTTTTGAGTCCTATCCAGGGAAGAAATTTTTTTTATTTCTCCTTAATAAAAAAATGGATCTAAACAGTTATAAAGAAATATACCCAGTTCTTCCATCAGCTCCAGTGGATGATGGACACGTTTACCGTCTTCAAAAAATAAGCGAAATCCAAAAAGAGATGGACAACGAGAGGAAGAAGAGAGTTCATCTCAGCAAAAAGTACCATCGCGTTTTCAGGATCATTTCGAATGTGGACAATACGATGCAGGGATTGTGCATAGCATTGGGTGCGACTGGAATTGGTCTTTTGTCTACGATTATTGCAAGTCCAGCAGCGATTGCGTGTGAAGGGGTGGCTATTGGAATGGGTTTTTTATCGATTGTCGGAGGTCAAGTGAACAAAAGAATGGCTTTGAAAGCGGAAAAGCACGAAAAGATAAAAGTGCTGGCAGAGTCAAAATTGAACACGATCAGCGAGCACATTTCCAAAGCGTTGATGGATAATAAAATAAGCGATTCAGAGTTTCAGTTGATTCTTGGCGAGCTTCAAAAGTTTAAGACCATGACGGAGGAAATACGAACCAAAACCAAAAACGGAATAGATGAATTGGCTAAAGAGAACTTGATCCAAAAAGGTCGAGATGACGCGATTAAAGCGTTCAACAATTTTTATAAAAAAAATTAAGGATTTTTTCCACGGATCTAAAGGATCTAAGAAATCGTAGATTTCCAACGGATTCCAAGAATCTAAAAAAATTAATTTTTTCCGGGGATCCAAAGGATCTAAAAAATCATAGATTTCCCACGGATCCAAAAAATAATTTCTATCGTATTTTAAAAACCATATCTTTTTTTAAAATATAAGACCCGAACAAAAGAGATGAAATTGTGAGAGAGATTAATGAGAGAAGAAAGAGGATTTATCAGAACAGCATCAACGACAACATTTTAGATGCTGATTTTCAGACGGATGTGGGAAAGCTGTTTAAACCTCTTATTCAAAGCAACGAGAAGACGCTCAAAAAGATAAAATCCGAAGTTAAGAACGAGGTTAAAAACGAGGTTAAAAACGAAGAGGTTAAACCCGAGGTTAAATCTGAGCATCCTGAGGATTTTTTAGAATCATCTATTCTTCCTGAGGGTGAGCAATTTAAAAAAAGTTTGTTTGATCTGGATGCAAGAGCCAAATTTAAAAGAAGCTTTACGAACAAGTTTGAATTGAGCAAAAGCGATGGTCAATATATGATTGGAAAAATGAGAGTGGTGTTTGAGGGTAAGGATATGATTGTTGGAGGTGAAAAGTATGAAGGAACAAAAGGTCTTTGGAATCTCATGACCAATCCAAACGTTTCAAAGGACGTGACAGCAGAAGATGTGGCTAATTACTCGAAAATTTTAGTAGAGAGTGATGCTGTAAAGCCTGATGCGAGACACAACAAGCCAAGAGCTTCAGAGATTGAAAAATACAATCAACTCATCATCCCCATTGAAAACGAGCTGAAATCTAACAAGACTGGTGAAGATTCTGATGAATCTATTTCAGCTCCTTCGAGTTACGATCTTCAAATGCTTGAAAAAATGCGTGCTGAAGATAAAAAAAAGCTTGCTGAAGATGAAAAAGTGAGGAAGTTAAAAGAGGATTATCATAAGGCTTTGAAACGTATTGAAGAAGAGAAAGATACGATGAGCGTTGAGAAGTATAATGAGTACAAGGATCGCATTAAAAAAGCTTTTGATAGGAGAATAAAAGGTCGTGGAGTGATCATTCTTCCAAGCGATCCGAATGCGTTGGTGGAAAAGCTTGAATTGAGCGTGGCTGCTTGTCGTGCTGGGAATACGGGATCGAGAAATGAAGCTGTGAGCATTTGCGATGAGTTGTTGAGACAAAAGGTGATTAGCAAAAACCAGTACAAGTCGATCATGAAGGTCATTTAGAGATCATGAAATGATCTTGAAAAAAATTTTTTTCGTGTATTTAAAAAATGATCATTTACAGAAACAGATATGTTAAGAAACACGTTGTTGGAGGAAGCGGAATCATGGATACGTTTCGAAACTTTTTAAAAAGAGCAGCAGCGTCAAGCGCATCAAGAGCAGCGTCCACTTTGGCTCAGAAAATGGCAAAAAGCGAGTTGGGAAGAGAAGCGATCACCGCAGCCAAATCGGCAGGTAAAGAATTGGCTTCTTCGGCGATTGCGACTGCAAAGGATGTGGCTGTGCATCAAGGCAAGAAGGCTTTAGAAAAGGTGTATGCCAAGACTGGACCTCAAAATTCGAAGAATTTCAATGGATTCAAAGAATCTCAAAAGCTCACTCAAAAAAGCAAAGACATTATTTCCGAGATGGTTGCAGCAGCTCCAAAAGCTCAAAACGTTAGCAGCGATTATGATTCTCTTGGAGGGTCTCTGTCCAAGAAAAACGCCATCCGAATTCAAGACCTGGTCAAGATGGGAAGAGGGCTGAAGATTGTCTAAAGGATCTGAAATTTTTTTTTCTTTGGTATAGAAAAATGGCAGATATTTTAAACATTACAGAAGAAGTCATCGTTGACGAGTCCATTGAGAGAAATGAGTTTCACGAATATGAGCCTGTCAGCATTAATTTAAACACTCCAGGTGAGATCAGAATCAACATTGAGCAGCAAGATTTGTTCACGCATCCTTATGAGTCGTACCTTTTGATTGAAGGAAGGTTGACCAAAGCGGACGGAACCTCCTATGCAGATGCAGATGCAGTTTCTCTTGCCAACAACGGTATCATGCACCTGTTCAGTCAGATTTCTTACCAGTTGTCGAATCAGGAGATTGAAACCGTATACAGTCCAGGTCAAGCTACTACCATGCTAGGTTTCGTAAAATATCCTGTAGAGTTTCAAGCGTCGGAAGGAATGAATCAGCTGTGGCAAAGAGACACCACTGCCCTTGCCGATCTTGCAAACAACAACGGTTTTAACACAAGACAAGACTACATCATTAAGAAGCCGGCGGATAAAGGCACCTTTTCATTTTGCATTCCTTTGAATCACATCTTTGGCTTTTGCGATGATTACGAAAAAGTTCTTTACGGGTTCAAGCACACCCTAACCCTTGTAAGAAAAAGCGACACGGATGCCATTTTCAAGAGCGCAGAAACAGCCGCAGGAAAAGTCACCTTGAGCAAACTGTCTTTGTTCATGCCTCATGTCAACCCATCCGTAATGGCAAGCAACAATCTGTACAAGCTCATCGAGTCCAAAGTGGAGGCTCCGTTGAACTTCAGATCTCGACAGTGCGACACCATTGCCGTTCCAGTGTCCAATACGTTCAGTTGGAGGTTGAGCGCAAGATCGGCCAGCGAACGACCAAGATACATCATTGTTGGATTCCAGACCAATAAAGACGGCAGTCAAGATTTAAATCCATCCGTTTTTGACCACTGCAATTTGAAGAACATGTATATCACCTTAAACAGCGAGAGGTATCCCGCCGTCGATTACGACTTGGATTTTAACAACAACAAATTTTCGAGGATCTACAGGGACTCGTGCAAG
The DNA here is from genome assembly GCA_014706445.1 of Hydra viridissima. NCBI lineage: Eukaryota > Metazoa > Cnidaria > Hydrozoa > Anthoathecata > Hydridae > Hydra > Hydra viridissima. Next base: position 553,559 of record QPEY01000108.1, read on the forward strand.
ATTTTCCACAAGATTTTTGGTGTTCACGAAATACTCGCTCAACCCAATTTGACAGCTCAAAATTACAGGTACATTTGTCCTCTTTTCTGTTTTGACGTGAGCAAGCAGGCTGAGAGGTTAAAATCGACCGTGTTGGACGTGCAAATTAAAGCCACCTTTAACGCAAACGTTCCTGCAGACACTCAAGCCTTTGCCATTGTCATTTCAGACAAGCTGTTGGCTCTCAAATCTGACGGCAACAAGATGAACGTCATCTATTAGGGATAAAAAAATAAATCCTTAATAAAAGGATGATTTATACTAAAAAGGATTTGAAAAATTTACTTATCGAAAACGGCGTTTCCAAAACGTCGAAAAGCAAAATGGGTTTGGCGATGATTGCGGCTGAAAATAACTTGATCGACAAAAATGCGATGATGGAGGATGTCAAGCCGATAGATTCCAAATACGAAAGGCTTCGTTTGATCCGAAACCATCCCGTGGCTGTAAAAATGACTCATGCTGAAACAGGAGAAGTGATCGAATACGGCTCTCTTTACAAAGCGATGAAAGAGACGGGACACGGCAACAATTATTTTGAGAAGCGAAACGGAAAAATAGATGAAAAAGGAATTAAGATTGAGATCATTAAATAAAATGACGTTTCACCCGTTTTTTCTGGAGTGTAGCCGAAGAGAGCCTGATGCAAAAAAGAAAAGACAGCTCGAGGCTCTTGCGTTTAAGGAGGTGAGGTTCAAAGTTCCTGAAGTGTACAGCGATGAAAAAAGAGACGAGCTTTACGCGATGTTGTGGGAAGAAAAAGAGGATGACTTTTCGCGGATGGAGAAAAAAATCAAAGAGCGCAACAGAGAGTGGGTCCATTTGAACAAGCAAGAAAAGCTGAGAGCGATCGACAAACGCGTTCTTGAATTGGACTGCGATTGGGAAGAAAAGAAAAAAATGTCGGCAAAACTGAAAATGGACACGATGCTCCAAAAATACGAATATTTTCCATTTGCTGAAAAAAAAAATTGAATTCGAGTAAGATCATTGACAGCGATTAAAAAAGATTGGTAATAATCAAAGCAAATGTGTTGTTGAGAAAAAATATTACTTGGGTAGAACGAGCAAGGATGATATTTTAGCCGCTGTCAACATGGAGGCCGAGCTGTCTTCAGATCCTGCAGTTCGAAAAATCCAAAAGAGGATTAGAGAACTTCCTTCAGATCTTAAAGTGAATATTTTAGACCGCTGTGAAGGTCCTTTTGAAATTGTTGCTGCGATGGTGCAAAAAAAATATTGAAATTGAAAGGCATGGTAAAAATGGTACACTATCGATCTATAAGCCAAATACTGAATGGAATATATTACATATGTAATAACATTGCTTTTTAGATTCTTTGAAACCGTGGAAAATTCTCTGAATTTTTTAATTCTTTTTGAAGAATTGAAAAAATGAACTCGAGATTTGCAGCGATTAAAAAAGATGTTTGAAGATGATGATGATGAGGCTGAAGAAATGGCTGGAAAGAGAGTTGGAAGATATTGAAGAAGAATTTGCTTCATTTGATTGCATGGGAAGATTTTGCGCTCCTGCTGCTTAGTTTCCGTATGGATTTTTTTTTTTTAAAAGTTTGCTGAAAAAAATTGAATTCGAGTAAGATCATTGACAGCGATTAAAAAAGATGGATAATATAAATGGAAAATACCTAACAGGTCCCTCTGGTGAGCAACTTTGGGAAAGTAAATATGGATTTAGTCTCCCTTATGGATTTGACTCTTTCGGAAAAAGGGTTTTGATCCGAATTGATGAGTCTGGACATCAGTATATCGTTCGTGTTAATGAATTTGGGCATCAGTATGTTGAAATGCTGAATGGTTATGTTAGCGCCATAACTGTTTTTGAAGAGCCTGGAGATCAAATTGAGTTTGACGAAAATGGTAAAAAGTACATCTTATTCAACGATGACATTATTGAGTATATGATGGATGAATATGGTCATCGTCATTTTTTAAACTATGATGGAAAAAGGCTTGTCATTGAATACAGATATGGTATTCCATATGCTGTCGTCTTGAACGAATCAGGAGATCAGATTATTATTAATGTGTATAGTTTATCCGAGGATGGTGATGAGGCTGAAGAAATGGGAAGAATGTTGGAAAGAGAGTTAATTGCAGAAGAGTGGGAAAAATCTGATTGCGCTCCTGCTGCTTAAGAAAAAGTTTGCTCAAAAAATTGAACTCGCTTTAAAAAAATCGCGGCATTAAAAAAAAAGATGGAAAGGATTGAATTTGATGAAATGGGTCGTGCTCATCTGTTTGATGAAGACAAAGAAATTCATGCGGCTGGATGTGAATTTACTGCACTTGACGAGTGGGGAAGAAAGTATACGATTAGATTTGATGAAATGGGCCAAGCGCATGTATACGACTCAATAAGCGAAATTTTTGCCAATTATTCTGTTTCTTAGATCCTTTGGATCACTGGAAATTCTATGAATTTTTAATTCTTTTAAAAGAATTGAAAAAAATTGAATTCGAGATAAATAATTTACAGCATTTAAAAAAGATGGAGGTTATTGACGAAACAATTGTATTTGATGAATTGGGTGACAAGCTAATCATGGAATATGTTGAAGAACCAACAACATTTTCGATTAGTGGTTTCTTGAAAAAAAATCAGGGAGAAATTATAGAGTCATCATTTTCATTCATTGATAAAACGGATAAAAAAATGATTGACATGATAAGTTTTACATTTTCAAATGATGATGAAGATGAAGATGATGATGAAGATGATGATGATGATGAAGAGGCTATTGAAAAGATTGTTAAAAATATGGTTGAAAAGATGAATGAAAAGATTAGCAACGTGCATAGTTTTTTTTTACTGTTTCGTGTCTTCAAAAGGATGGATTACGGAAGAATATTTGCGTAAAATAGCCAAAGACAAAAAAGTGAAAAATTATGCTGAAATGGAAAAAGATGATCTTTTTAAAGCAGTTCATCAATCATATGAGCTTGAAGTACAAAACGACTTGAAAAGTTTGTGTGAGTTATTTAACAAAATTGATACATTTCCAGATCTGTACAAAGAAACCTTTCATGAAATGATCATGAATATGCGCCTACGTGAATTGGAATACAACGAGGATGTTTTTGATGATATTATCCTTCATTATGAAAATAAAGAATTGAGCACTGAAGAAGAAAATTTAAGTAATGCCATTAATCTAGGAAATATATTCAGAGAAAATTATATTGATAAAAAAGACTTTTATTCAGATTCAGAAATTGATTATGAACCATTTGTTGACGCATGTACTGATTTTTAAAATTTCTTAAATCTATGGTCGCTTTGAAATTTTTAGATTCTTCGAATCCATGGAAATTCTATGAATTTTTAATTCTTTTTAAAGAATTGAAAAAATTGAATTAAGAAGAACAAAATATTTCAGTAATAAAAATGCATTACACAAAAAAGGAATTGAAAGAGTTGCTGAAGGAAAATGGTGTTAACGAAACATCAAACAATTTGTTGGCTTTGACACTGATCGCGTATGAAAACAATTTGCTTGATAAAGACAAATTGATGAAAAAAGTGAAAGAAAGGAAACCTGTGGGAAGACCGAGAACACGTGAACCAAAAGAGAAAAAGCCTATCGATCCTAAATGGGCAAGGCTTGTTGAAATTAGAAAACATCCTTTCACTTATAAAATTACCCATGTGGAAACGGGTGAGGTGACTGAATACAAGTCTCATTACCAATTAAGAAAAGAAACGGGTCACTACTGGAAATACTTTGACAATAAACATGGTTATCAAATAATTAAGTCGTAACGTGATTTTAATTTTGCTGAAAAATTAAAATTTTTGATCACGGCAGAAATTGAAATGGCTTAAAGATTTTTTTTCTCCTATATAAAATGAACGAACTAAATATGAAAGCGTTAAAAGAGATGGCTAATGACCGAGGTGTCAAAGGCATCTCAAGAATGAGAAAAGCTGAGCTCATTGAAGCTATACAAAATCATAGATTTTCCACGGATCCAAAGGATCTACAAAATACAAAACCCATCATTGGGTATGGTCCTGCTCCTCAACATGCAGCTCGTAGACGCACGACTGAGGCGAGACCTTCGCCTGCTCCGAGACCGATTCCTGCTCCTCGTACCGTTTCCAATGACTTGATTTCATTCGGACCTGCTCTCTTGCAAAATCGAGTGACAAGAACTGAACCATCCATCCTTGACACACCTGTTGTCGATTCAACAAACGTCATTGCTCCAAAACCTGTTCCTGCTCCTAGACCTGGTTGGCTTTCAAGAATTGCAACGACTGTCTACAACGGTTTCAACAAAATAAATGCTCTCGTTGATCCCTACGTTCCCGAATCGGTGAAGAGTGCAGTGAGCAATGTGAGGAACGAAGTGAAGAAAAAAGTGGACTCTCTCAAATCAATGGCTCTCAAAGCAATCGCGCGATCAGCAGTTTACAAGCCACAAATAAAGTTTGAGTTGACTAATCATGCGATAAAATACGTCACTGAACAATTTACTTACACCCCCTCTGTTCGATATGAAGACCCTGATGCCTTTTTAAACATGATCAAAGAGGCTGCCATCAAAGTCATTAAAAAAAACACAAAAACGAACCTTGTTTTAATCTGCGAAATGACGCGCGTGAATATTGCTACTGGAGAAGAAAATCTTCGCACTGTGGTCTTCCCGTCTATATATGAAATTATTCTCGAATCAACAGACAAAGGAGAAAGCTTTAAAACATGGAAAGAAAGAATTCTTGAAAACATGTCCAACTACAACAAGGAAGGATCCAATTGGAGAGTCAACAAAATTTTAAGAGTAGAAGTTAACATGATTGATTGGATACCTTTCAGCGGCTCTTCCTACATAGAGCTGTCTCCTAGACTAAAAAGTAAAAAGGCGATCATCAACATGGAAAACAACGACAATAAATGCTTTATGTGGAGTGTCACCAGGGCGCTGAATCTGAAAAATATGCATAATTCAAGAATTGACAATGATCTTATTAAAAAATCAGAAGAGCTCAATTGGAACGGAATGGAATTTCCTGTTTCCCTTACTCAAGGTATCAACAAGTTTGAAGCGAATAATCCAGATATTAGCATCAACGTCTTTGGGTACGAAGAAAAATAATCCATCCTTTACGAATATCCAAAATTTTAGATCGAAAGCATAATATCGATTTGCTGCTCATTTCAAACAAAGACACTAACCATTACTGCCTCATTAAAAACATAGACCGATTGGTTGGTTCTTCAGTAACAAAAGGAAAAAGAAAACAACACATTTGCAGAAATTGTATGCAAGCTTATGACCAAGAAGAAAAGCTTCAAAAACATCAACAAGACTGCTATAAACACATCTCGGTTCGAATTGAACTTCCTAAAGAAGGAACAACCGTTCAGTTTAAAAACTACAACATGTCCATGAGAGTTCCGTTTGTATTCAATGCTGACTTTGAATGTTTCACCAAACCTGTCAACACTTGTACCCCTGACTCAAAACAGTCATACACCAAACAGTATCAAAAGCATGTCCCAAGCTCTTTTAGCTACTTCATCAAATGCTTCGACGAAACCATTTACAAGGGAAAGCCAGTCATGTACACAGCAGAAAGCGAAGAGGATGACGTGGCTCAAAAGTTTATCACCAGGCTTGAAGCAGACCTTACAGAGATTTGGAACGATTGCGATTTACTTCAACAACAGTGGAAGGAAAAGAAACTCAAGACTGATGAGGATAAGAAGAAATTTAAAGCTGCAACCGAATGTCACATTTGCAAAAAGGATCTTAACGGTGACAATGTGTGGGACCACTGTCATTTGACTGGAAAGTACCGTGGTGCTGCTCACAAACAATGTAACATTGATTATCAAATCCCAAGTTTCATACCCATTTTTTTACACAATTTCTCTTGTTACGACAGTCACTTGTTTATCAAGAAATTAGCTGGAAAAGACGGTAAACTCAATTGCATACCTAACAATGAAGAAAAATACATCAGCTTCTCGAAAAAAATCAAAGTGAGAGACCATATGGATGAGAAAGGCAAACCAAAAAAAGTAAAGAAAGAAATGAGGTTTCTTGACAGCTTCAGATTCTTACCCTTCGGTTTAGAAAAACTAACTAAAAATCTAACCGATGAACAATGCAAAAACGTTAGAGAATATTTTCCTGAAGATAAACAGTTCAACTTGATTAGAAAAAAAGGCATTTACCCTTATGATTGGGTAGACTCCATTGAAAAGTTTTCCGAAACGCAATTGCCACCTAAAGAAGTCTTTTATTCCAGACTAAACGATAAACACATCACTGATGAAGAATACGCGCATGCTCAAAACGTTTGGGACGTATTTGGATGCAAAACGTTTAAAGAATGCCACGAGCTGTACAACATTTCAGACGTGCTCATTCAAACAGACGTTATTGAAAATTTTAGAAACGTGTGCATAGAAAGTTACGAACAAGATCCCGCATGGTATTACACCTGTCCTGGGCTCGGTATGCAAGCTTGTTATAAAAAGACTGAAGCTAAAATAGAACTTTTTAGCGATCCTGATATGCTTCGCATGACACAAAAAGGAATACGCGGTGGAATCAGCATGATCTCCAACCGACTTGGCACTGCTAATAACAAATACATGCAAGACTATGATCCTTTCAAAACCATCAACATTCCTCCAGTATTTAGACGCCAACAATCTTTATGGATGGGCCATGAGCAAACCTCTTCCCATTGGAGGATTCAGATGGATGAATGATGAAGAGCTTAAAAATTGGCGCAGCATGCCTTGCTTTCTCGAAGTTGATTTGAACTATCCTGATGAGCTTCACGATTTACACAACGACTACCCTTTAGCACCTGAAAGATTAACCATTGGAAAAGTAGAAAAGCTGGTTCCCAATTTAAACAACAAAGAAAAATACATCGTCCACCATGAAAGCCTAAAACTCTATGAACGAATGGGATTAGTCATCACCAAAATTCATCGAGGCTTCACCTTTAGAGAAGAACCTTGGATGAAACCATACATCGATTTCAATAC
>QPEY01000108.1:580983-593254 GCA_014706445.1 Hydra viridissima
ATATATATATGATATATATATATATATATATATATATATATATATATATATATATATATATATATATATATATATATATATATATATATATATATATATATATATATATATATATATATTTCAAAGTTGTATTATTTTTAAACACAATATCTCGTGTTCGTATAAAAGTGCTCAATATTTTGTATAAATAGAGATATATATATATATATATATATATATATATATATATATATATATATATATATATATATATATATATATATATATATATATAATATAAATATATAAGTTTATATACATGTAATATGTATATATATATATAATGTAATATTTGCTTGAGTCAGGTAAAACTTAAAGACAATGTTTACAGTTTTCTTATTTTCCCTCCTCACCGATATATACATCAATAAGTAACAACTATGGTCTGCGATCCTTATGAAAATCAGTTAAAATTGACATTAATTGTCATTATTTACATTTCAAAAGAGTAAGGCTCATATGATCTTTTATCAGCTCTGCTATTAATTTTTCTTAAAACTTGAATATTATCATCTATTTAAAGTCTTGAAAATACTTCATTTCATATTTGACGCTCTGCGCACAAACAAATGCGCGATAAACAAGGGGCGCGCTAGGCTAGACAAGCGGCGCGAAGAAGGCTGATATATATATATATATAAAATCCAATTGATTAAGTTATTAATGGAGAGTGTAAAAAGTAACATATTAACTATACTGCTTATTTTATTGCTTATTTTACTTCTGTTCAACTTAAACTAGGTTTAGTTCTTCTTTCAACCTAATAAAACGTACTTTGACGCTTATAAAAATACATAGAAAAAGAAATAACGACTAGATACATACGATAGTTCATTAATTGCAAAACAATATCGGATTAAGATCTATTGAAATAGATTTGAAAAAAGTCCAAGTTGCGAAATGTTAGTTTCTACAACTCCAGTGCAACTTCTTTGCTTTTCTTTCTTTTTTTTTTTTTTTATAAGAAATTTGTTTATAAGAAACTTTTATCAGAAGTCCTGAAATCTTAAGAAACTTATTAGTAATATGTTACTTTACGATAAGAAACTTATTTTTTTAAGAGTTTGAGGATTATTATCTATTTTGTGTTGTCTTCAGGGACAAACATGAGGATTATATTAGATTGAATGATATCGATGGAATTCAAATAAACTTAATTGATTAACTGTAGAACATTTTATCTTCTTTTTTAAAATGTTTTTTAATTGCATTTTACATACTTTTCGTCTCTTTTGTTTATGCGTAACTTAACAAACTCTTAAGAAACTTTTAACACTGGTGTAATTTTTAATTCTACTTTTAAAAAAAGTACCCTTAAAATAAGAAAATTTCTAGTAATAGCTCATTTGCTTGGTTTCTCACAAAAAAAATAAAAAACAAAAAAAACAAACATGAATCTAGCACTTTTAATGTTAAGAAAATAAAGAAAAAAAACTTTAAAACTAAATCAAATTCTATGAGATTACCTATAGTCATATTAAAAAAATGGCAAATATTTATATGTTAAATCATTTATGTTCAAATTGCTTAAAAGGAATTGAAACTAGGTCATTTAATATTTATAAAGATATTTAAGGAATCGAAATAAGAAGTTTAAATATTGTTATTCAATTTCTATAAGCATTGTTGCTATCTTATGGCCATACCCTATAATCATCATTATGAGCGTTTACAAATACTTTAAAGGAAAGGAAATTTCGTTTTCAAATGATTTTGTGAATTGATTTTTTTTCATTTTCATATTTGCCCTAATATTTACGTATTTAAAAATCAGATAGTAGGATAAAAGAAAATAATAACCTTGCTCTTATGGTATACAAAACTTAATTGAAGAAATGTTTTATCTCAATTCCTAAAATATCCTTTTAAAAATTATCTCGAATGAATGCAAACACTCGATGATGCTATTCAAGCAGTAACAAGGATGCTGCCATACCAATGTAATTTCTTAATAACCCAGCCGCGGTTTTTGCCTTTGCTATTTACGCGTGACTAGGAGCAATTTATAAGTGATAGTTTTTTTTTTTATTTGCGCCAAGGCCGAACTGCGACCACATTTTGTCTGTCTCTTACGAAACAGCTTTAAAATTTATAACGAAACAAAAACTCAAATTCGCATTTGCATTTGAAAATCTATTAACTCGAAGAAACAATTATTATAAATACAGGACTAAACTTTGATAAAGCTTTGAAAATAATCTATTTAAGTAAGCGTCGTTTTAATTGTATTCACCCATCTTGAAACTGCGCATTTAAAGATCCAATATTTGATTCAATGAATGCGAAAATCCGTGTCATAAGCTTGCGCATTTAAAATATTTCATATATTTAATAAGGCATCAGCCATTCAGTTTCATTTAGCTCAAAACGTAAAAGTGTCAGCGAAATCAACAAAAGTATGAGCTTCTATTATGTCACCAGCATCGTAATGTAAGTTGATACTTTATGTAAATTGGCTTGTTAGCCATACAAAACCTAAACTGAATGAAAGTATGATAATAACAAGCAGAGAAGGAAATATCTTAGTTTTCTTGTTCATAAACGAAACAAGTGTAATGAAATAAATGCTTCGATTGCTTATTTGCAATTAGAATTAGGTTTAGCAATGTTAGTTGTTTTAGGGCTCCTAAAAAACGTTGGTTAGGGTTTAATTTACTCAAACACTTTTATTTCAAGTGTTTAGGGCTACTTTTTTGTCCTATTCTAATACTAACCCCAGCCCAAGGACAGTTCTTAGATCCGTTTTAATGTCAACTTAAGCAATTTTAATATAAAAAGTTACAAAAAATTGGGTTTAAGCAAATTATATACACCGTAAGAGCCAGGTCACCATTTTTATCTACCATACTATTTTTAATTTTGAAAATGTAAACCTTGCTAACTGTAAACTTTACGGCAAAATAATAAAGTAAAAGAAAATATTCAGTTCAAAAAATTATTTTAAAACCAACATTTTATTCCTTCAAAGTATTTGTAAATGCTAATCTTGGTGAGGAAAGGGTATGACTTCTAAGATAAGAACGAAGCTTATATCAGTTGAATAAAAATTTTTACAAATTTTAATTGCTGAGCAATTAAGTTAAGCTTTATGAAGTTTCATAGTTATAGGATAAAAAAGCTTTTTAAAGTTTAGATAATTGCCAGATTTTTAATGAAAGAAACAACTAGCGGCCTACATTTTAACTTAAACCCTACTCACATTTTACTAGATAGATTTTGTGCCTTTGTTAAAAACTTAGGTCTTAGTTTTTATCAGAAAAGACTCCTTTAATGACTCATGCTATATTCTACTGAGAGTATGAAAGCACTCTTAGCCGTTCGAGATACTAGCTGCTTGATCTGCATTAGAAAAAGGATTTACAGTTTCTAGTTATTTAGCCGCGAAGATTAAAAAACTCCTCAAAATACTTCGGCATCGATCTCAAACTAGTCGTTTTGCGATCGCACTCCTACCATCAGTGAACCGCAGTCATTAACATGAGATAATCCTATACATGACGAACTTGTTTTGTGTTGTATCAAACCTTTGAAACTTGCTATTACTAATCGAAGAACTCCCTTACAGCCGTGGGAAATTATTGCTCTTATATTGACATTTGCTTTCGTGTAACTTTAAACCAGCAGAATAGAAACCATTCAGTTACTGTCTACACTTCTTCTTAGGTTTACTAAAAAACAATTTAAACTGTATTACTAGTAAAGATAGAAGTCAGTATCGATTCCTCATAAAAACTCAGTTTGGTAGAATTTTTTTCTTGTACCTCTGATCTTTGTAAACTTTTCCAAACTTTTTTTGCACAAAACATGGCATGTCCACCGCCATGACTATCACAAATGGGCCGTTCTTTATACACTTGGTGTCGGTTTATTGCTCGATTGCCCAAAATGCAGAAATAATATGGAAGTTAAGCAAACCCACGTTGAAAATCAACCATTCAAAGATCGACACAAAAAATCCAGCTATGCTTCAGATAATTAATCAACTCAAACAAAATTTTTACTCCACAGTAGGTTTCTTTCAAATTGCTAGATCGACCAATTGCAATCAAAATTCTAACCAAAAAAACTACAGTTACTTTTGTTTGTCTATCAAAAAAACCCATTTTAGTCTTTCTTAGAATTATTGACAAACGTTTTTCATAGGAAAATATTTAAAGTTACAATCTTGATGAAAGAAAATGTTTTGCTATATTGTTCTAAAGAAAGAATGTTTGTAGTGCTGCCAAGAACGATCTTTTCATTCATTTAACATTTAAAAATAATTAAATGAAGAAGTTTCTTTTTTTAAAGTATATAACTGTACATTTTATTATACCAAAATATAAAGTAAATTAAAACGGTAAGTTTTGGTAGTAAAAGCTTAATTCAGCACTAATCTATATTTTACTGCAATCCTCTGCTTCTTTTTTTCAAGGCGTTTGTTTTGCTTCCACAAACAGAAACACACTTTTCTGTTTCTTTCATGTGCACCATGTAAAGCTAACTGTGATTATAAAAGCCTTCTGAGCAGTATTTGTGTAATGTGTGAAAAGTTAAATCATCAAAAGACATTATGAGTAAAGTAAATAAACTTTTTTAACATATTGCAAAAGTACTCCATTCCTTACACCACCGATTTGTCCCCAAATTGTCCAATCTTCCGTATGACGTTTTCGATACATTAACTTCTTTATGTCAACTTAATAGAGTGCGATAGGTGATACGAAGCAATGTGCCAGCGGCAATCAGCACCAAAAAATACATAGAGTTCAGCTGCATTTGTTTAAAAACTATTTATGAGAATTTTTTTGTTTCAATGTTTTATTAATCTTGAGTTAAGGTTTACATAGTAATGTATCTTTAAAGATTTTCAAAGTGAAATATTATTAATAATCTTCTTTAGGGTCATGTTATTGAAAAACAGTGCGAAGAGGAGTCCAAGTAATTGTAATTTTTCCTTAACCGAGACAGTTTGTGAATACAGTTCATTGACCGAAATATCAAATGGAGTTCCATCTAATATAACGCGTCTTACTTTACCATTCAGTTTGTTCACACCCATCAGGTGTATTTAAGTCATTAAATTCATTAAGAAGTCTTCGCATCGTATCAAGCGCAATAACTGAAATTCCCTCAAACACTTTTAATTCATTAACTACATTGACCGAACTTTACCTTAATTTCAATCAAATATCAAGTCTTAAATCTGACACATTCGAATCTTTAACTTCACTAAAAACTCTTGATTTGTCATCTAACAAATTAACCAGTCTTCATCCTGACTTATTTAAGTCATTAACTTCAATTACAACTCTTAAGTTATTTGATAACCAAATATCCAGTCTTCCGCATGACGTTTTCAAGTCCTTAACTAATTTAAGTGATCTCTCTTTACATACCAACCGTATATCCAGTCTTCCACCTGATATTTTCAAGTCCTTAACTTCTTTACGCACTCTTTATTTATATCATAACCAAATATCCAATCTTCCGCCTGACGTTTTCAAGTCTTTAACTTCTTTAAGTAGTCTTAGTTTATTTCATAACCAAATATCCATTCTTCCGCCTGACGTTTTTAAATCCTTAACAAATTTAAGTACTCTTGATTTATCTGCTAACCAATTATCCAGTCTTCCGCCTGACGTTTTCAAGTCCTTAACAAATTTAAGTTTTCTTAATTTGTTTTATAACCAAATATCCAGTCTTCCACCTGATCTTTTCAAGTCCTTAACTAATTTATGCACTCTTTATTTATCTATTAACCAAATATCCAATCTTCCGCCTGACATTTTCAAGTCCTTAACAAATTTAAGTGATCTCTCTTTATTTAGCAATCATATATCCAGTCTTCCACCTGACGTTTTCAAGTCCTTAACTTCTTTAAGTACTCTACATTTATTTGAAAACCAAATATCCAGTCTTCCGCCTGAAGTTTTCATTTCCTTAACTGATTTAAGTACTCTTAATTTATTTCATAACCAAATATCCATTCTTCCGAATGAAATTTTCAAGTCCTTAACGAAGTTAAGTACTCTTGATTTATCTGATAACCAAATATCCAGTCTTCCTCCTGACGTTTTCAAGCCCTTAACTTCATTAAGTATTCTTAAGTTATTTCATAACCAAATATCCATTCTTCCGCCTGACGTTTTCAAGTCCTTAACTAATTTAAGTACTCTTGATTTATCTGCTAACCAATTATCCAATCTGCCGCCTGACGTTTTCAAGTCCTTAACAAACTTAAGTACTCTTAACTTATTTCATAACCAAATATTCAGTCTTCCGCCTGACGTTTTCAAGTCTCTATCTAATTTATGTACTCTTTATTTATCTGATAACCAAATATCCAATCTACCGCCGCAAGTTTTTAAGTCCTTAACAAATTTAAGTGATCTGTCTTTATTTAGCAACCATATATCCATTCTTCCACCTGACGTTTTCAAGTCCTTAACTTCTTTAAGTACCTTATATTTATTTGAAAACCAAATATCAAATCTTCCGCCGGAAGTTTTCATGTCCTTAACTAGTTTAAGTACTCTTAATTTATTTCATAACCAAATATCCATTCTTCCGACTGACGTTTTCAAGCCCTTAACGAAGTTAAGTACTCTTGATTTATCTGATAACCAAATATCCAGTCTTCCGCCTGATGTTTTCAAGTCCTTAACTTCATTAAGTATTCTTAAGTTATTTCATAACCAAATATCCATTCTTCCGCCTGATGTTTTCATGTCCTTAACTAATTTAAGTACTCTTGATTTATCTGCTAACCAAATATCCAATCTTCCACTTGATGTTTTCAGGTCCTTAACAAACTTAAGTACTCTTAACTTATTTCATAACCAAATATCCAGTCTTCCACCTGACATTTTCAAATCCTTAACTAATTTACGTACTCTTTATTTATCTGATAATCAAATATCCAATCTTCCGCCTGACGTTTTCAAGTCCTTAACAAATTTAAGTGATCTCTCTTTATTTAGCAATCATATATCCAGTCTTCCACCTGACGTTTTCAAGTCCTTAACTTCTTTAAGTACTCTATATTTATTTGAAAACCAAATATCCAATCTTCCGCCTGAAGTTTTCATGTTCTTAACTAATTTAAGTACTCTTAAATTGTTTCATAACCAAATATCCATTCTTCCGTCTGACGTTTTCAAGTCCTTAACTATTTTAAGTATTCTTGATTTATCTGATAACCAAATATCCATTCTTCCACCTGACGTTTTTAAGTCCCTAACTAATTTAACTTATCTGTATTTAAATAATAACCAAATATCTATTCTTCCGTCTGACGTGTTCAAGTCATTAACATCATTAACAAGTCTTGATTTATTTTCTAACAAAATATCTAGTCTTCCGTCTGATGTTTTTCAATCGACGACTTTATATGTACTTAACATCAATAACAATCCCATGAGCTGTGATTGTAATCTTTCAACTGCTATCAAGTTATTGCAAGTAAGAACAATATCTGGCAAGTGTTTTGATGAGAAAACAAGAAGTTTTATTGAGCTGAGACAGTTAACGGAAACAGGTAATTTTTATGAACTATATGAGTAAGTGTTCAATAGCTCTGTAGTAATAAATTATTTTGCTCTAAATAAGTTTGCTTTTATTTTATTTTTAACTACTCAATAAGCATCTATTTAATAAGCGTTAGGATTATATTACTTAGTACTGCTGAAATAACTATTTCGTTTGTTTAATGGGATTGTAATATTTATCTTACTACTTTGCTCAAGGATAAACAACGTAATTGTGTTTTAAGTTTACCTATATTAATTTTTCTTTTGCATTTCGGAATTATTTTAATGTTCTTGCAATAAATTAAAATAACTTTGTATGTTAATACTTAAGTTTCATTTGAAGCCAAAGATGTTCAAATAAATTTTTTTATTAGAATTTCCCGGTCAGAGCTCTAAAAAATGATTACCCTATGAATGTACAGGAAAACAACATAAATTTATCTTAAGTAATATCTTGATAATGATCATTAATTAACTGATTATAGTCTTTAAAAGCTAATTTCATTCCTTAATATCAATAAATATACTTTTTTTTAGTGTTTTACAAAGATATTTGCAATATACTCCCGAATAACTGTTCAACTATTGCCGACTTTGTAAGTTTGAACGGTAGTTACGCGTGCATTTGTAAAAATGGCTACCAAACAAAATTAGGATTCTTTGAAATATTATCAAAGTTATGTGAAGGTGAACTCTTTTTTATCTAATTTTTTTTTTTTTATATATACATATATGTTTATTTAACTTCCTAATTGAAAAAATATATAAGAAATCGAAAAATTTACGCTAGCTTAAATTGTTTCCTTTAAACTCTTAATATGTTCATATTACTTCTTTACTTCATATAAGTGTATCGACACCTCCTGTGATAGGTTTTTTAACCTTTTGACTAACTCAGACACTCTAAAGCATGCAAACCGTCTAAATCCAGCTGAACTCAGCAAACAAGTTCTGTTAGCTGTGTATTGTACAGCTAGTCACGGTAATGAGCCTGGTTATGGCTTTTAGCTCATTTCATTATATAACATTAAGATAACAAACTGATTTGGCCGAATAGACGACTAACTGTGCAAGCATTGAACAGCGGAGAAGCTTACGAATGTTGATATGAGCCCTCTAGAATTGCAACTTTTAAAAAATACTTACAAGAATTTGTATTGAATGATTAAATATCAAAAAAAACCCACTGTTATGCCAATCAAATAAACTGGGGGCTTTAGCCTGAGCTGTAAAGCACAAAACAGGAATGATCATCCAATGGGTGAAAGTCTAAATGGCTGATTACATACCATATCAATTATATGTGTAGAAGTAAGACCATTTCACTTTTAAGCAATCATTACACTTTGTCATCAGCTTGACGTCAACTGTTGCTGATTTCTCTGGAAGTAAACTGGTAGTATTTAACTATTCATTGTGGGACATCTTAAGTGTTTATATAAAAAAAAGAGTTTTTCTATTTTAAATTCTTTAATGAATACTCAAATATAGCTGAAATAAATATAAACTGCAGTAAATAGTTTCCGAGTCTAATTATGAAAAAAGAATGAGCTCTGGCAATTATTATTTTGACAATATTGACAAAAGGAGTACATTCAACATTTTTAGAGGAACTTTCTATTCTGACAGAGCATTCACTTTCACCGATTTTTAAACTTAAACACATTTGAACTCTAATGGCTCCAACCATCATTCCGAGAAATATTTTGCTGAGTGCACCATGTGATATTCCATATAGTTAGCTCATTTTCTGTGAACTCATTTTGGTCAGAAGTTACTAAAATTCGTTAATCGAGAAAGCGTTCATAATGTCGCTCATAACATTTACAAATGCCATTTGGAAGATATATATATATATTCTAAATGGCATTATATAAATGCAGCTGTTATATTCTAAATTGAAAAAACATGGGAAACGTTTGAAAAAATTAGTTTAACAATAACACACGCAAATATAAAA
Source organism: Hydra viridissima (assembly GCA_014706445.1). Lineage (NCBI taxonomy): Eukaryota > Metazoa > Cnidaria > Hydrozoa > Anthoathecata > Hydridae > Hydra > Hydra viridissima. Next base: position 590,494 of record QPEY01000108.1, read on the forward strand.
ATATTGGGAACCTAGCCTTCTAATTTTTGGTCTATTTATGCAACATGGAACTATACAACTTTTAGCGTTTAGCTTTTTTATATCTGTAAAAAGTTTAAAAAAGTAAAATGCCAAAGTCTTTGGCACATAACGCAAAAACTGAAAACCGGCTATTTAATATTTGTTCTGTTTATACAACATAATCTGCAATTTATGAACACCTTGTTGAAGTAATTTTTAGGCTTGTTAACTGTTTATCAAACTCGCATTTATGAACACCAATTTTTGGTGGATGCATGGCAACCCCATGTTTCTTGGCATCTTGCGTCTTTTTTTCTAGCATAAATGCACCGCCTAAGCAGAACACTGATCGACTACCATAAACATAAGTTGTCTGCCAATATCAGTTAATTCTCAATTGTAGTGCACTGTGCAGGGATGGCCACTGCCTTGAGCTATAACACAAAGAAAGTTTTTTATATAACTTGATGTGAGTTGTAACTGTGAAGTTTTTTTTTTTAAATCGTGCAGTTTTTTTTTTGCAAGCAATAAAGTTTTCATACTTTTACGTCATCTACTGAATATCAGTTGTTTTTCCTCTCGTTTCGTTATGATTATTTATTTAAAAAATGGCTCTGTAAACATGCTTTATTCACGCTGTAAGAAGGCTATTCGTATGGCGGACACATACTTTAAAACAGCTGTTTGCGGAGCTGCATTTAATGTGATCTTAAAAGAAACTTTTAGAGAATACGCACAAACTTTGAAGAGTTTTTAGTTGTAAAATAATTTGCTTCGTTGAAGAAACCAATCTAAGTCTGCATTTAAAATCCAACTACCTAAGCAGCACATATAAAAAGAGGTATTTTAAAAGATTGTTTATCATCAAACGCATCCTATTTAGAAATTTTTAATGCAAGAATCAATGGCTGTTTGAGTGATTTTGATAACATATTAACTTTTTCCACAAGTTTTTTCATAACACCAATAGACATTAGTGATTTACACAAAGGTTCGTTTATTAATATATTAAACTAAAATTTAATTACAAGTAAGAGATTCTAAAATCCAAAATGATGTTTCTGAAGTATCTGGGTCTCTGATGGCACGATGCTACCATCTCTTAAAGCTGATATCTCATCTATTTTTAAGTTACTTGAATCAAAGTAATTGAGCCTTTCTCGATGGATCGCAAAAGCCACTGATAGATCCTATTTATTGGACGGAATCAAAAGAATGCGTCATGTTATTCAACACCAGCCTTCAACGTGTTAGCTACTATTGGGATGGTGTGATTTAAAGTATGAAAAATATGCTAGAATAGGTAGCTGAGAAAGCATAAAGGTTAAATGTTATCTCATAGTTGACCGTTGCAGCATTATCATCGCGTCTCAGTTTAACAACTAAGCTTAATCCCAATACCAGCACTTGTTTTTAACTGTGAACCTCAGAGCTATAAGTATGCGGTTGTGAAGCAACGCGTGCTGCTTTACACAATCACCAAAGTAAAGAGTGCTTCAAACGACAACAGGCTTAAAAAATGAAAAGAGGAGTAGGGAACTGTATTGTGCGTCCGCAATGAAATTCGCCCGATTTCAACATGAAATATTATCACAACAACACAGTCAAACACAGTTAAATTAATATCTTTTTTTTTTTCGTAGAAATTAGTTTTGCTCTGGTTTAAGTGCAAAGTGTGACAAAATCAGTTTGGGGAATAAATTTTAAATCGTTAAAATACATTATATAAAAATCCCACTGGATTTAAGTACTTCAATAGAGAGGTTTTTCTGGTTAAAAAAATCTTATTATGAACAGTGAATTTTAGGAAAATCTCATTATGAACAACAAAATTTACGCCTAAAGGATTTTGCTCACTTTCCGGACTGTTTTCTGCCTTTAAATTACAAGGCAAGGTTGTTGAAAAACAGTTCATAAACATCCAGAGTTAGAAATTCGCTCCATTTGACTTCATTTGAGTTGCTAGTCATAGGCACAAGGTGTCGAGTTCTTAATGTAAAATCTTTTGAGAAATGTATAATATCAAAATTTCCTTTGGCAAGGATTTCCATTTATTTCTATGCAAGATGGTATTTTTAATTGTCTAAGAACTTTCGGCAATTATAATTTGATTAGAAGCTGATTGTTTATACAGATTATTAGGGAAAATAAACCGAAAAACTGCATTCCAAGTAGTGAAGTGTTTGAATAAACAATGAAGTGGATCTGAAACATTTATTTTGTATAGTCATTTAACATGTAACATCATTTTGAAAACCATGTCTTTTCTACTTATTAGTTTTTTGTAAAGTATGCTGATAAAAAAAAAACGTAAAAATATATAGATCTGCAGATCTTTAATAGTTGAATACTTTGAAATTGTAAATATGTGTTGCAATAAAGAGAAGCGGTAGGCAGGGGGTAAGATTTTGATGCTGTATACTTTCATGGTTACATTGTTTAAACTTTTCCGTTGTTTTGTTTTTAATTGTGATAATTGAAAAATATTGTTAAGCAATATTTATTTTTCTTGTTAATACAGCTTATTTAGAAAAGAAATAAAAATGAGATTTTGCTGAGTTTATTATATGTTCTAGACGGAAACGAATGTTTAAACGAAATCTCCCCTGGTACACAGATTAACACTCAGTGTGTCAATCAGAAAGAAAGTTTTTCATGCACATGTAAGAATGGTTGGGTTTTGGATGCGGATGGTATCAGTTGTGTAGGTATTCATTTTAAACTGCTCTTATAAAAATTTGTTTTTAATAAGTTAAAGCAA
>QPEY01000108.1:594546-613182 GCA_014706445.1 Hydra viridissima
AATAATAATAATAATAATAATAATAATAATAATAATAATAATAACAATAATAATAGTAATAATAATAATAATAATAGTAATGATAACAATAATAATAGTTGACATCCTAAATATCTCCCATTTGGGAGCCGTTGGTTGTGCTTGCTGGGTATCTCTTTGTAGAAAACATGATGGGGCAAATCGTTCTTTGAATTGTTTTTAAAGGGTGAATTTTTTGCTGGTATCTTTTTAGCAACACTGGTTTTGACAGATCACGCGTGCATCGTATCTTGTGTCATTGTCAAACTTATTTAGTTAGGTCTATAATTTAACCATGAATTGACTAACAAACGAAAAACGCTTGCATATTATTGAGCTTTACCATCAAAATTCTTGCTCGCTTAACAGAGTGCATCGCGCACTTCTTCCAATTAATGGGGAGTTTGGTCAACCTATTGAGGGAGCTATTCGGAAACTTGTGACTAAATTTCAAACCAGTTTAGATTATTTGACATTAAATCACCAAAATGTATACGTAGAATGAGGACCGAAGAAAATATTGTGGCTGTATCCGCCAGTGTTAGTGATGACCGTGAAATGACGATTCGCCACTGTTCGCAGAAATTGGATCCCAGTCAGCAAACAGCGTTGAAATAACGTTGAATTAACGTTGAAACCTAACGTTGAATTTATGTTTATGAGCGTTGATTTAACGTTGATTTATCAACGTTAAATCGACGTTCAATCGACGCAAAATACGTTTTAAGAACGTTGAATTTACGTTAAAACAACGTTTGGGATGACAGTTTTTTTCAACGTTGATTTACCAACGTTAAATCAACATTAGATCCAAACGTTAAATCAATCTTCAATTGACTCAATTGAAAACCACACTGGAAAAACTTTCAAGCTTTATTTTTATTGTTTTGAGTAAATTAGATTTTAAACTTCAAAACACAATAGCTCACACCATAGCTCACTTATTTGTTAAACTAAATATCTGTGCAATTTGATCGCTTTTCTAGTTATATAGTCAATTATTATATAGTTAAACTGCAGCCAAATATAACATGGGCAAAAACCCAAAAAAAGCAAAAATGTAGCTTGATCGTTTATCCAGTGTGGTCTGCAATTGTTTCTATTGGACTATAAATGTATATTAAGCGTATAAAATATTCTCATAGTCTACAGTTAGGCTAATTTTAGTTAAGTTTAGTTAGACATATTAGTAAAGAATAAGATAACATTTTGTTTAAGATATATATATATATATAAATATTACATATATTTGAATAAAATCTACACAAATTTCTTTTCTTTACCACCACCTTTTCGAAATGGAGCGTATTTTATCTGAAGAGAATTTAACTTTTATTAATGGAAATTTTTCCGATTTCGTGTCATAATAAAAGATTATTAACCGATTTTGCGTTATATTAAAAGGTTATTTCACTTTGGTCTTTACTTATTTTAATTTAAACACCAACTTAACTCATAGTTATTTTAAAACTGAGTTTTTTTGTCAACGTTGAAATATTGTTGAAAAAAACTGAACAAAGTTTAAATAGTAACGTTATTTTAACGTTGCGATTTGGTTAACCAACGTTGAAACAACGCTTCAACACAATATCAACGCTGAAGCAACGTAAAGATGCCGGCTGGGATCTCTGTTACTTTACTACGTGGAAAGTTTTGCGAAAGAATATGAGTGTAAAACCTTATAAGACACAGCTGGTGCAAGAATTGAAGCCACACGACCTCCTACAACATTTTAAATTTAGGGAATGGGCGCGGAAAAAGTTGGAGGAAGATCCACATTTTTATTGAAAAATTGTGTTCAGCCATGAAGCTCATTTTTGGTTTAATGAATACGTTAACAAGCGAAATTGCCGCATCTGGAGTGAAGACCAGCCAGAAGCATTGCAAGAGCTACCAATGCATCCCGAAAAACTCACTGCTTAGTATGAATTTTGGGTTGGTGGCATCATCGGGCCGTACTTCTTCAAAGATGACAATGGCCAGAACGTTACTTTGAATGGCGAACGCTACCGTGCGATGATTACAAACTTTTTTTGCCGGAAATGGAAGAGCTGAACTTGGCTGTCATGTGGTTTTAACAAGAAAGTACCACACGCTATACAGCACACAAAACAAGGGCCCAAATGAGAAGCGAGTTTGGTGAACAGTTTATCTCACGATTGGGGCCCATCTATTGGCCTCCCATATCGTGTGATTTAACGCCTTTGGACTATTTTTTGTGGGGCCATATTAAGGCTATTGTCTACAGGGATTAACCAGCAACGATTAACGCACTGGAAGCCAATATTAAAGCATTTATTCGTGAGATACCGGCCGATATGTTGGAGAGAGTGTGCCAAAATTGGACCTTACGCATGGGGCATCTAAAGCGGAGCCGGGGCCAACCTTTACATCAAATAATCTTTAAACATTAAATTATATCGACTGTTCTATCAGCTAAAATAAAGATTTCATCAAACTTTTCAAATTTTTTGTGTTTTTTTTTTTAATCAAATCCTATACCTCTTAAAAAATCACCCTTTAAATAAATATATATAATACTTCTTTAATCACTTTGTAGCAACCTTCATTCTGGCAATAAGTCAGCTAATAAAATATCTCTTTCAAATACATAAGCTTGCATACCGAGTTTGTAAACTGCAATAAAAATTAAATGGGATAAGTAATGCTGACTTATAGCTATAATTTACACTTTGTGAGAAGTTTTAACAAAACTTACTTAACCATTTTCATGTTGGGTTTGTCTTTGAGAGAGGTTGGAGATAAAATATTTATTTATTTATACAAACTAAATAATTAGTTACGTTTATTTACAACTGACTGAAATTTCACAAAAAAGCGATTTCAGATGTGTCATAGCATCTATATGTCAGAACATAATTTAGTTGTACAGAGTCATTTTCTAGTTTACTTCTGCTAAAATCATTTTTTAACGTGATAAATGTTTTAAATGTGGTTCAAAAAGACTGATTCTGAACGCATTGCTTAAAAACAGAAAATGTTTTTGAAGAAAATTACTTAAACGTTTTAAAGTCGCTAGCGTTAAGTCCTGATTTAGATCAAATGTTAAATTTATGATCTTCACTAGGCAAAAAAAAGGATTCATTGAAATGCAGTAAAAATAGATTAACGTTTTTTGCAACTATATGTAAAAGTTAAATAAGAATTTTATCTACAAAGTAATTAAAACTTTATTTCTTTAATAATTTATAAATTAAGCATTTTTAAGTTGCAACGTAAAATAATTTAGAGAAAAACCACTGGTTATAACACTTTTTCTAATCAAACTTTCTTCGAATATAAGTTTCCTAGTAAATCTTTTTTATAATTACTTAAAGAAATTGCAGAGATAATTGCATCTAAAGTACAAAATTTACATAAAAATGACTCCGTACAGTTTTCTTACTATTTCAAACTATTTTGCTGTTTGTTCTTTTACACTTAAAGTTTTATTAACACTGANTTCAAAAAAGAATGGAAACTCGTCTTCGTAACTTGCGCCAAAGTCAAAAAGGGAAAAAACTTATTGATATTAAACTTGGTCAAATTAGTCTAAGTGGCAAAGGTAACCTCACAGACAAAGCAATAAATTTGTTTCAAAACTATTATGGCATGGCCATACGACAAAATATTGACAATCTCTACAATATGCAGAAATCCGTATGGGCTGTGCTTTTTCATAACTCTGACATTGAGGATGAAAACGTCCGCAGTAAAAATAGAATGCAGTAAAAATAGATTCACGTTTTTTGCAACTATATGTAAAAGTTAAATAAGAATTATATCTACAAAGTAATTAAAACTTTATTTCTTTAATAATTTATAAATTAAGCATTTTTAAGTTGCAATGTAAAATAATTTAGAGAAAAACCACTGGTTATAACACTTTTTCTAATCAAACTTTCTTCGAATAAAAGTTTCCAAATAAATCTTTTTTATAATTACTTAAATAAATTGCAGAGATAATTGCATCTAAAGTACAAAGTTTACATAAAAATGACTCCGTACAGTTTTCTTACTATTTCAAACTATTTTGTTGTTTGTTTTTTTACACTTAAAGTTTTATTAACACTGAACACGCACGAAACAGAAATTTTTTGATTTTAGTATCAACAAGGCCTATATTTATTTCTGTTAAAAATGAAGAAAAGCAAAAGTTGAATTTGCAATGGAAGGTTACGGAATCCTCATCAAGTGATATTTTAGGTTACATATTATGCTATCAGCAGCTGTCTATGGATGGACTTTTAGTGGAGGGGAATAAAATTTGTGAGGAGACTGGAAATGTCACAGCATATAATATTACTAAACTAGGTTTGTGAGTTTTAGCTTACTTTCATTTGCATAACTGTTTGCACATTATCTAAACTATACTGACAGCATTGTGAATATCTCGGCTTTTTGATTTTTAAGTTTCTTAAGCTGATACTTTCAAGTAACTGTTTTTATTAAATGTATTTGTCATCCTGAATGTGATTCAACTTAATCATTTGCTTAACTTTTCGTTAAAGGCAAATATAGTAGTTATACTATTCAACTCTCGGCTAAAAACTCAAATGGGCAAAGTGCACTCGCTGTTTTTTTGGCATTCACTCAACAAGACGGTATACCTAGACTTTTTTGGATATTGCGATTTTTTATTTCTGTAAATATTAGTTAATTTCGTCAACAGTTGGATTTTCTTTTCATTCTAGTTCCAACCAATGTTCAAAATGTTGACTCGTTAAGCGTTTCAACAGAGACCTCAATAATTGTAAAATGGAATGCTCCTGTAAACGTTTATGGAATCTTAAGAGGTTACACAGTAAGTTTATTATAAGATATATTTCATTTATGTACTGTGAAAACTTATTGCTTGAGAAGTGTTGAAAATATGTCTTACTCCATGCAAATATTGAATAAGTTTTAGATTAGAAATTTAATAAAACATTGAAAAAGTATATTTAAAAAGACATATTGAAGGCGACATTTGATCAGATAGACATTAATTCTCTATAGCGCGAAATTTAATTGCTTTGAAGTTATCACAAGTGTTCATTTTTGCCATTTCCGCAGCTTGCATTTTATTTCACTTTTTTCAAAATTACATATTTTAAACTTATCATGGCATTTGGAAAAGGAATCCTGTTGTTCTTTTTATTTTGATTTAAAACACATTAAATTAAATGAAGAAAAATGCTTTAAAATTGATTGTAGCTCTTAAAGTATAGGAAATGTTATACTTTTAAAAAATTTTAAATTTTCAAAAATAACAATTTGGGGAGGCAGTGATTTTATTATGTGTTAAGTATTTCTAAACAATATTGAAATAAAAGTTTTTTTTTTTTTTTTGAGTAAAAATGAACATAAAATTTGCAATATTTAAGTAAATACCGTTGAAAAACAATAGATAATACTAAGATACATTATATATCAGCTGGTTGTTGAAGTATTTTACCAAACAATAATTTTTTAAAATGTATATGCGTTACTGGCTATTTGAATAAATTCTTTTTAAAGTACTAAAAAACCAAGCAAATTAGGTAAAAATTAAAGTTTTGAATTAGATTTGTCCATGGGCAACCACATGTAAACTTCAATACCTTCTAAAATGTTGGTTGCAAGTTTTTTATTATCACTTTTTTTTTAATACTAAAAAAGTGTTAAATGAAATTTAAATCCTGCAGATGAACTGCCTGAAACTGTTATGTGTGAAACATCAAAATGTTTAGTCGACGCACACAGATTTGTTTGAATATACTATAAATTATTAAAAAAAACCGCGTTTTGATGGAAAATAAAATTTTCACTTAAATCAAGCTTGAACGTCAACTACGCAGTTTAATTAAATCTTTCTTAGACTTAAGATTTGGAACAATATCTCTAAAAACCATAAAGAGCTGTTGCTGTTTCAGTCATTTGCTTTACAACTCTTTTACCTGACAAGGTGTGGAGAGCATAGTGAGGATAATCTTTTGTCATATTGCATTTGAAATTCGGCTCCAAGATTTGTTCATTAATTCAGTCAATGAGTTTAAGAAAAGTCACAGCATCAAAGTTAAATTGAGGTTTATTTAGGTTTCTTAAACTTGTATCACCTAGCTCTAAATCTCTTCTAACTTTCAGAATCATGTTAACTGCAAAAGTTCTAATTTTATTTGATGAGCTTGCAAGAGGAGAAATAAGAAGAGACTCAGAATGAACATGAAATGCTCCATTTTGAATAGACTTTGTCACAGCATCCTTATCTTTGACTAATTGACCTGTTGTTTAATGAAGAAGTTTGATAAGATGATGGGGCCCATCAACAATAGAGTGTTTTACCTTGATTCTAAAGCACATATGAAAGTATATTTGAGCCATCTTTGGAGTTTGTGGGTCCATCAAGATTTGCAATCTTAAAGGTAGCTCATCTATATGCTACATCCTGTTTACGAAAACATTTTTTTTCAGGTAAGTTTCTCCTGATGAGGTAACAATCCATCATCGTTACCAGACCCAATATTGAATTTGTGGAATCTGGTTCAACCATAATTATAGTTTGATCAGTTCCTCTAGGAACCATCCAATTATAAAGCCCGATCGCAGCTTCTTTAACTGGTTTCTTTGGACTCTTTGAAGGCGTGTAATTGGTAAAATAACTTCCATCTGGTTCAGAAGTAAGACTTATGTTTTCTTGCTTTTCCATTCTCCGACGAAACGTTTTAGTAATTGAATCTTCTATCAAAATTAGAGTAGAATGTTTTCTTCCATTTAAAAGTATGTCTTTGATATGTACTTCAATAATTAGTTTTTCTGACAAAACTGTAGTTCAAACCATAAACTATTGCTTAGCTCTCTAAATTTTTTCTGATCACATGCTAAATTAGCCATTTTTGGAGTCAAGTAATTAGATTTTATCAAATCTTTAAGGAAAGCAGATACAATTGCAAATGTAGCAGCAGATGATATGTCAAATCGAAGACATGGTCGTGCTGTATTGGGAATCTTCATACAATTTTGTTTAAGGTAGTACACCAATAAAAGTGAAAAAAAAATTTGTTTTTTACTTTTATTATTTAACCAATATAATCATCGCAGATTTTGAGTTTTTAGTTGATTTAACTAAATAAAAAAAGCTTCACATGTTAAAACTCGTTTATAATGTATCAGTATAAAATGTTTTTTATTTTCGCCCTAGCAACGCTTTGTTTACTCCGTTGTTATGCGATTAAGAAAAAAGTTTAACTATAAAAAAGCCATAAAATACTTACCTTGCATCGACTTCTTGCTAATTAGTTTAGAATAATGGCTTTATTGACGTAATTCGCTTTTTGTTTCAAGCTGCATTTTAACTTTATTATTTATGCTATAGTATATCTTTCTCCTTTTTAAAATAAAAATAATATTGGTGGATCGAAGAAGAGAAAACATATTGGTGGATCGGAGAAGAATAATATTGAAAGATCGGAAAGATCGGAGGTGAATAATATTGGTGGATCGGAGAAGAGAAAAAAATTATCAAACAGAATATACAATAATAAAAAAGCAAAATTTCGTGGAAACAGATATACAAAGATTCCTTCTTCAGAAATGAAAACTTTATCTTTTGTTGAATCTGCTACACATTCTGCTTCTTCAAAAAAATTAAATTTTGCTGATAGAGATTTTCAAGATTTTCAAAATACAGATTTCAACTTTGTTATGAACTTTAGTCTGTTGGAAATCGTTATATTGCTACTGAAATGCCCCAACTTGTGTGAAGATAATTTTTATTTAATGTTTGATTCCTCCAAAAGTACGGGTTAAGTATTGGTTTAAAAACATATTGAAACAGTTGCAATTGGAAAACTAAGTTTTTTCATCTGCTGCATTTCGTAAAAAAAATTTAATCGAACAACAAGAGCCTAGTAAAAGCAAATGTAGTGGACAAAATCCATTTGAAATTAACACACGCGTCATTGTGGCTTTTCATGAAATAGGTAAAGGATTATCATCATTAGAAAAATTTTGTTAAATAAAAAACATACAAAGAAAATATTTGTATTACTGCTGCTGTTCCAGATTTTATAAAACCAATATTTAAAGATCTTGGAAGTGATATTCTTTTAGAAAAGTGTTTGTACGGTAAAACGCAAAATCCTAATAAATTGTTGAATCAATTGATTTTGAAGCGACGTCCAAAAGATATATTTGATAAAAGAACTGCTGTATGAGTTGGAGTAGCATTAGCTGTCCTATACTTAAATAATTGACTACAATTTTTAGAGATATTATTTGATAAGCTTAAGTTAACATTAGGTTGCAATCTACATAACTTTTGTCTTATAAATGACTCAAAGCGCATTTCTAAAGCAGAAAAACAATGCACAAGTATAGTGAAATTAAGACGCAAGAAACTAAGAGCTATACAAAAAGGTTTTTGTGATCAAAACGAAACATTAGAAGGTGCAGTTTATGGAAGTGGGGAGTTTTGAACAATTTTTTTTGTTTTTATTTTTGTGTTTTTTCTCAAAATCATGTTTTATAGCTTTAGCGACGGAGATATTTATCAAACCGATAACCGATTTGATCTGAAATTTGGCATACATGTTTGTAACACATGTATTTGCAACCTCTACTAGAATTATGTTTACAGCTATTTGCGTTCTACTTTTGTGAGTGATTTTGTGTTCTCAAATAACACCAAAACTCCCAAAAATGACTAAAATGCATACATTTTGACTTTTTTTGGTCAAATCCAAAACTTTTAGCGTTTGTTGTAATTGCATAAATAAAGGATCACAAACCAAAATTTCAGTTCAAATTTATTTATGGTTGCAGAAAAAACCCTGTCGCCAGTTATTCATTTTTAGGTTTTTGTCTATCAATAATTATGCGCATAATTAATTTTTTTAAATTTTAAAATTTTTACTTTCATTTTAATCATATAATATATGTTATGCACTATTAAAAATTGAAAAAAAAGTTGAAATACAATATTTTTTTAATGATATACTACCATCTTAATGATAACATAGGGGGAAGTTTTTTAATTAATAATATTGGAGCTGTCTTCAGAAGATATTTTATTTGCACCTTTTATATTTTTAGGTGAATTTTCTTGATTAAAGTCATGTCCCACTGATTCATAAACTTCAGCTTTAACAATTTTTTTAAGTGAACCTGTGTATTAATATGAGCTTTTTTAAACCAATATTTTCTTTTTCTTTAAGATGCAATATCTATTATTATTCTTTTCTCTGCCTTAAACTATCTTTCTGTTTCTACCATGTTTATTTGATGCATTTGTTAGCCTGACTTTTTGAAAAACTTATCTCTTTGAGATTTGAGCCATAATGAATCAAGTTGTGGCACCTTAATATCTTTAGAACAAATGCATTAAATGTGAATTCTAGCAGCACACTTTTAACCTCCATACATGGAGCATTTTCATCTGTGCGAGGTAATATGTTGCAGCTACATTTTTTAATATTGTCCAGCTTATCTTCCCAAAATTCGATAAGTCTGTCAATGCCATAGAGATTTCTATGACAATTAGATGGTATCTTTACAAAGAATGTACAGTTTTAACAGTTGTAAAATTTTTCATCAGAGATACTTAATATTGTAATATTTCCTATCTAGTGGACACTAAACGTCCATATACACCCAGCGGACGTCCAGATGTTTTTTAGATTTCCTATAGATGTCATCGGATATCCTGTGCCCACAATGTATATATTGAAAATGCACTTACCAATATCGTGTCAAGAAACTAACCTATCAAGATAGTCAGAAAGAAGCAACTTTTTTTGAATAGGTAGACCTATCCATTTTTCATCCCTCAGTGTAGGAACATCTGTTTCCACCCAATCTTTTCTTTATCCAAGATATTTAGTTAAATTAGTTAAAGAAGAATGTCTAGCTTGTTTCAATATTGAACTATCTATAACACAATACTTTATTTTATTTATTATTCACTGTAAAGCAAAAACAATTATACTAAAGGACCACAAGAAATATTCAACATAAATAAATCCACTCCTAACACAAAACAAATAACTATGCTCTATAATTCATCGATAACAATTAAAAATGGACTTATAATCTAAGCCCATTCGTTTAAGTTAATTTAAATTTATAAGACATAAGTAAAGTTTTGTTAACTTTTTGTCGTAAAAGTGTAGTCTTAAACGTTTTTTTAGATTTTTCAAGTCAATTTTTACGCAAAAACCTCTTTTTAGTTATTTTGGGTTGAATATTGCTTAATTTACCTCAACCCATAATAAAATCACTCTTCAAATGTCAGTTTCAAAAAGTTTTTAGTATGACGTAGCCTATAAAAGAACGTCATAATATGCTCTTTGATAATACTTATTGATAAATCTTTATTAATAGAAATTTATGAAGTGAAATTGTTGTAATATGCTTAATATTTCCTGTTTTAATAACTGTAAAACACTTCAAATACTCAATATTACTCTGTAGGATGTAGCAACTGGTCACAAAGGAAATGTTACCTAGATATAAGAAAAAGTATGATACATTTACCCTAAAAGACCTCTTCACTAAATACTTGAACAGATTATAACCCTCTTGATTTTTGCATATACGAACTAAGAGCTTTTCAAAATGCTCAATTGATAAATCAAATTATGAGAGCTTTATACCGGTTGAGTTGATTGCTAAGCAGCGGTGCCTTTTTGAAAAAGAGTATGGTAGTTTTATGCATCATAGATTGAAGACCATTTTTTAATGAAGAGAGAGCATATGTCAAGAACTTTTACAGTTAATCTTTTTGTTCTTGGGCATTTCACAACTAAACGTTTAATTTTTTTTAATTAAACGTTTAGCGATTATAAAATGCTACACTTCAAGATTCAGATTTTTTATTTCGGCATAATTGTTTTTAATTCTCTTTTAAAGTTATTTCGGTGATCAAACGTGCCAAACCAGCGTCTTAAAATACTTTCTAGTTTCGATTTTTGTTATAGTAAAAAATTAAAAAAATTAACTATACAAACAATATCGAAAATGTATAATCAAAATATTTATTCAATTAAACTTTAAAATGTTATTTTTTAGTTTTTCAGTTTCTTTGCGGGCTTTTTTTTTTTTAATTTCTAACAGCTTTAGTTTTCTAACATATTTATAATTTTTATTAATATAAGACAACAGAAATGGAAAATGAAAAAACAGAGATGTTTAAGAAAATGAAAAAACTTGGTTTGTGACAAAATCAAAACTTCACGTTAGTTGCCGGAAAGTAATCTTTAGTTGTAAAGCTAATATTTCCATACATCTGTTGTCGTTTCCGCAGATGAAGATTTTTAAGATTATTTGGCTACTTTTACCACTTGAATTTAAAGTTTCGGTTTTGATATTTTACTTTATTTTGTAACTTTTTTATGACTTACAGTGCTTTCTTACTAATCAGGTTTATTACAAGAAAGTGTTATACAGCACTTCGTTCATTACTCAATGCAATCAGACAAAAAACGAGACATGTTTAATTGATAATCTGTCTCCATACACAAACTACACAATAAAAGTTTTGGTTGAGAATGGTGTAGAATCCAATAGCATCTCCTTTCAATTAGCGACAAGTTTATCAGGTATGCAATTGATTTCTTTCAACTCTAAAAACACTTTTAAAGCTTATTCATATTTTTAAAAATGATTATATAAGATAACTATTATTCATAGGATTAGTATTCTCAATACTTAAAAATGTTTGGTTGCAATTTTTAGTCTTTCTGATGTGTTTTTGTTTTAGTCCCTCCAAATTTCACTGATAGTTTGCCAACTGTGGAAGCAGATAAAATTACAGCAAACACATTCACAATAAATCTTGTGCACTTTTCTGAAACTAATGGTCCAATCAGGTTAAAAACTTTTGCATTATGTTTTTCATGTAGGATTTAATGCTCATAATGTTAAGCGGTATAGAATGAGTCAAACAAGCGTGCGTAAATTATCTACTAGGTTAATCTATCAACCAAGTCAGCTTCATGTAATCCAAATACGGAAATCTCTTGAAAATACAATAATATTACGCATTTTACAGTTTTAATAATTTTTAACCAAGTAATAATTGTAAATTTGGTTTATAATGATAATTTTGTAGGGATATTTTTTGATTTTCAATTTTAACAAAAGCGAAGCTTTGTTTAAATAGGGGTTTTCTATTACAGAAAAGTAATTTTATTTGTTCACTTTGCTTGTTGAAAGAATATTACAAGCTAACCAACACAAAAATAACTCCTTTTGCGTAAATCAGATTGCATAAGACTGCTTGCTTTCAAAGATCTTCTTTCCAAAAAGAACTTTTATTTCTTTAAATGGGACAACTAGAAGAATAGTTGAAGAATACTTGGCTTTAAAATGCTCAGAGCGAAAGGAGTGCAGAGGAGAAAAATCTGCGATATATCTCTCCTCAACAGCAGTGGAATTAGAGCACTATCTATTATTAATTTAAATGTTAATGGTATGGTTGCAACAGCTATGGTAGATACGAAATGTTCAATGGCAATCTAAAATCAAAGTTTAGTTTTCCAAATATGAACCTAAATGCTGAAATTCTTCTAGTACGCTAACATTCAAAGGAAAGTTTAATCTTTGCATCAGCGATCTTGAGTGATTAGGTTGGGTGCATCAATATACGTGGTGATTTTTATTTTAAACCAAGGAGGAGTTTCAATTTCACTTTTAGAAACAATTTAAATTTCGTGGAACGACATATTTGAACTAAAAAAATTTCAGCAGAGCTGAAATTAAAAAAGAAACATCACGAAGCTGATTTGAAACTGTTAAATGGAGTACAAAACTGAAGTGAAGCGATGGATAAAACCCCGACCGGTTTTTTAACAAAGATACACAGTATATGATACCAAAATGCGCAAGAGCAGAACATGAAAAAAGATTATCAGGACGACACCAATATAAAACGATTTTAGGAGCATGCTTAAAACATAATGGGAACTCTCAAAAAAACACTGTATTGGGCTGCTTTGATCATTAGGATTTGTAAAGAACGGACGATAAGTGACTTAGATGATATTTTTGTCTGCAATAATGTATGGTGAGCCTAAAATGTATGTCAAGAGATATTTTAAGTATATGGTTTAGATAGTAAAGAAAGTGAACAGATTGATGATATTTTGTTCGTATGTTTTAATCATTTAAATGCAAGTTGGTTACAAACTGAAGTGGTTTAAAAGGAAGTGACTTGATGTAATCCTGCAAAGTTTACCAGAAGAGTAATGCTAGGAAATTTGGTTGGTCATTTCCCAGTGTATGGTAAGTTACGAATAATTTGTAGGTTTGTAAAGAGAAGAGTTGTTAGTTTAAAAAGAACAAGGACCATGAGGCACTGTGATGGGAATAAAAATTAAGAACTTGAAAAAGTCTGAAGAATTTTTAAAAAAATTGAAGAATACTATGCTAATTCAGCTTAACTCTTTATTTGGAAGTTACTTTAACTAACACATTAATAAAGGTTTGCAACTGATGGCTAAACAAGTTGAATATGACACACTTATCCAGAATTGAAAATAATTACTCTTAAGAGTACCAGAAGTACCCTTTTGAGGGCACAATCTGCACAT
This sequence comes from Hydra viridissima, assembly GCA_014706445.1. Classification (NCBI taxonomy): domain Eukaryota; kingdom Metazoa; phylum Cnidaria; class Hydrozoa; order Anthoathecata; family Hydridae; genus Hydra; species Hydra viridissima. Next base: position 608,112 of record QPEY01000108.1, read on the forward strand.
CTTCTGGATAAGGAATATCAAAAAGTTGAAATCTTTCATGACAGTCTGAGAAAAAAAACTTGATTTGAAAATTTTTATATTTTAAATCAAAGAGAGACAGATAAAACGTTAAACATTATCTCAAAAGATAATATATAAAATATTAAATATGTCATTTTTGGAGTATAAACAGCCCATGAATCAATTTACATCAAAATTTTGTACAACCCTTATAGTATTTAACACCTTTAATAACTTTCTTAAAATCCGGGAAAAGGTAGGTTTCAAGTGGCTTTTTTTATATTTATCAAAAAGCTTTTTTATTTTTTTTGTGTCTATCATAAAAATGCCGACAAGAACTGGTAAATTCTTTGATTGAACGAAAAGAATCATCTTTTTCTTTCACATCTGAATTTTCTGACCCAAAGGTACCAAGTGGATCATGCAACTCCAGCAGAGTTCCTTTAGGAGAAAAGAGTAAGAGTGATTATGTTACTCTCCAAAAGTTATATGATTTCAAAACTGTAATGGTGAGACCAGAGACTTTGTCAGCCTTCTGATTGCATCATTTGTCAAATTAAAGGCACTCCAAACCCACTCTCTGGATTTCTCAAAAATTTCTGCAACTTCACAAAACCAAAGGAGGCGTTCTTACTGTCTTGCCTAATTAGAAGAGGAGTCCCTTTTAATTGCAATCAATAGATTTTCAGAAAGAATATATCTCTGAGAGTGCATTGATTGCACTGATGAGGGACTCCAAAAGATTTTATCTATATTCGAAACAGCACTGGATTGTCAAAAAGGTACATAAAATAGTTGTCCTCAACAATAAGTCTAGTTGTAAATGCTCAAGTTGTTAATCTAAGTTAAAAAAAAAAAGTTAATTAGCATCGGCAAACAATTGGCTGACAATTTCTTACAGACATATTACAGCAGCGAAAGCAATTTGTGGTTTACAGCAAAACTCTTTCAAACCTTCTGAATTTTCTTTTGTGCAAACAACACATTCACAATGACTTTTTAGTGAAGCTCGGAATTGATGGTGGAGGTGGTTTTCTTAAGGTCAGTTTTAGCATTCAAGAGGATGATTCAAGCATTCCATCCACTCCTCCACTAGATAAAAAGACATTGTCACCTAAGACAGCCAGAGAGAGTGAAGTCCCAACTCCTTGTTAACTTTGGCTGAGGATATGCCAGAAAATAATGAAAAACTAAGAAATACCCCTTCTTTAATTTGTTTAAATTGAGTTGATTTTCATTTGTCAAATAACGTGAAGTAGGCAAACTTTTCTTGCTGATTTCAATCTCTTGCTAGCTTTTTCCCATATTTGGCACAACTAGAAAGTGATTTGCTTCATTTTAAAAATCAGGCCTAGATCCCAAAAACATCGAAGCACTTTCAAAACGAGGTTCATAAATTCTACGATATGTCTGACTTTACAGCTCTTCTACACATTTTCCCGCCAATTGAACTTCATCTATTGCTTAGTGTGATCAATCATTTGTTAAAAGCACTTAAAGAGTCCCGGATTTAGCCTGATGAGCGGCCAAAAGTTTTTCGCATTAATCTTCAGCCCATCAATGGAGATCAGCTTGCTGGCAATGAATTTCAAAAACTTCTGAGAAAGTTCATTACTTTTTATATTTAACTGAATAATTATTATTTGTCTGTACACATTTTTGTATTTTAGAAAGTTTCCGTAAACTGTGTTAAGACCTTAATTTTCTTATAAAGTTGTCTACCTGAATTTCTTTTAGAACAAAACTTTATGAAAATCTTATCAAATAAGTTGCTTTAATTAGTGGTCTTACAGACTTCAACAATGATCAGTTATAAAATGCTTGTTTCTCTGATTCTTATTAGAAACTTTTAAATTTATTCAGGGAGTACCATGTTGTTGTTAAAAAACTTGACAGTCCAAACCTTCCTCCAAATAGCCCGGCATCATATTCAATTGAAGATATTCAAAGGAATCTGGATGGCATCTACCTTGCAGGAATCATCTCAGATAGATCCCAAAAAACATTTTTGGTTGGCTCTGATTCAATTACTAAACGCAAAAGAAGAGAAACTCAATTAAGTACTAAAGGTGAGATACTTTGTTTACAGTTAAATTATATCTTTATTGCAGTTACAATTTTCTTCAAGTGTTTTATTTGCATTATTTCAAATGAAATGTGGGCTGATCTTCTATACATTTTATTTGTAATCACATTTGGTGGTATAATATAGATGTTCGAAACCCTTCTCTTTTTCCTGAAACTTACTACACTGTGTTTCTGCGTGGCTATGTCTCAGACAGCGTGTATCAAACAACTGGATATTATAATCCTGTTAAAACAGCCAAGAAGTCCGCAAGTAAGTGAACTTAAAAAAGTTGTAAATATTTTAAGTAGAACGACGAAATACTTGCATGATTAAACAATCATACTGATATCTTTTGGCAGATTATGATAAAAATGAGAGCATAAAGTGTTATAAAACATTTCTTCGGCTTTTGTTAGCAGATTAGAAGGAAAGAAATTGATAAACTGATGATCTATTTATTTAGGAAAATACAGTTTTAACTTTTTGATAAACCAATGGGAAAAGGAAGGTGTTCTTCAAAGAACAATCGTGAAAACTTCATTTCCATAAGATCCAAATAGAATTCTAAAATATTTTCGTTAATACTTTTTTGTTTAACTTTAATATTGTGTTTTAGATTTTGATATTTTCCGAAAAGAAAAACTCGAGTAATTTTTCGCAATTTACTCATTTCGGATTGCACAAAGTCAAAAAATGCTGAAACGGGGAAAAAATAAACCATTCATATTTTTACTCTTGGAAAAAAATCTTCTGCTTCAAATCCTGTTAAGAAATCCTTGAAATAACTTCTCATGAACTTGAAACATTACTAGTTTGTATAATAACTTAGATGAAACATTTTGAGAAAAAATGAATGTGATACAAGATTTTCTTTCTCAATTAAATTTAATTACAGCAATTTTTTAGTTTTTTTAATTGGGAGTTAAATCTGTATTTAAAAAATAGGCATGAATGCGTTTTCTACTCTTTTTTTTTTATTTTAAATCTTCTTAAATGAGAAACCCAGATTTCAGAAATTAAAGTTTTTTAAAATTAACGAAAACTTATGATAATGACATTTTTATCAAGCTATTGTAAGATGATTATAACATAAGTATAAGATGGCGATGAGAAAATATAAAAATGAAAGTAAGATAATTTTAGATGACTGCAAGACGGTAGCAAGATGATTGCGAAATGATTTCAAGAAAATTTTAACATGGTTATAATATAGTTGTAGTATGATTATAACATGATTAAATAATTATTAAAACATGTAATTAACATAATTTAAACATTTTCACACTATTGTTGTAACATATTGCCTTAAAACAAATGAGAACAATTAAAAAGAGAATGGCATTTGCTTTGATAAGAAAAAAAGATATATTTTTTCAATTTAGATAATTATTTCTCCATTACTATTGGAACGGCCGTGGGAGTTAGCATTCTGATCTTACTTTTCATTGGAGCTGCTGTCTATTACATTCCTCGTTATTAGTTTATTCCTAGGTATGAGTTTAAAATGTTATCGTAATAGGTATGAGTTTAAAATGTATTTAAAACTCTTTAGAAACATAGTGAAAACGACTTTCACAATTGGACAATGAAAATGCACAGTTAGTAAAAGCCCAAACTTTATCAAAATAAATCACGTAAGTAAGCTTTCAGATATGATTCAGATATGATATAATAGTGATAAATTTTAAGATATTTTCTTAAACCTGTAACTCTTACAATTCTTGTTATAATAAAAGATGGAGGATAATTTGTAAAACACAGGTTAATTTCCTCTTCGTCGAGTGTTCTCGGACCTTCAAAAGTCTTTTGAAACGTTTAACAGATTTAAAATATATAAATGACATTAATTGTTCATTTCTGGGGTTGAGAATTAGCGGAAAATAATTAGGGTTGATATTATTAGTAGTAGAACGGAGAACAAGTACAGTTAGTAAGAACAGAGTAAAAATAACAATAAATGATGAAAAATTATTTTTTTTAATTTTCCGAGGTTTGAAATTCAAAATCAATGTGAGGAAAATTAAACTTTCAATCTATGAAGCATAACGTGTTTTCCGGCCGAAAACAAAAAAAATTTCTCGTGAAGAACTTTATATATATATATTTTTTTCATCGTTAAACTTACTCTTCATAAAAGGATTTTAAAGACCAGCTTTAGAAAGTAAGTAGAATATAAGTTACAACCGCTGTAATAATAAAAATTACTGAAATGCGTATGACGCACTGTGATTTTTTATTGAGCTAATAACAAAAAACGTACAACTGTATCCTTATGTTAAATTTAACTTAAAAACAGTAAAGAAAAGCCATTGAATTTAATTTGGTATTGGATAGGTCATGGGAAACCCAATGTTTATCTGTTTCCCACGGTGTCCAATTGAAACACCACAGGACTGTTATTATGGTTCTTCAATGATCCATGCTTTTCTATGTTGGCTAATAAAAATTGATGTACAATGTGCTCTCTTCAAGATTTCTTGTCTTATTTTTTTCAATGTCTTATTTAAAAATCAGGCTTTATGTTAAGAATCATACAATATTCAGTTTTTCCGTTTTAGTATATGCTTAAAAACTCAATTATTTTGCATCGGGTTTTAAAAAAATGATCAAGGGTACTAAAGGAAAGATAGTATCTATAACTTAGCGATGTTTACACATAGCTAAGTTATAGATACTATCTTTTTCCATTAGTATTAACATAACTTTTGTAAAAAGAAACGAACATGTATATTAAATGCAAGCACGTCATTAAAATGATTAAAACACATTCCTTACAAATGTGACCAATATTAGTACTTTGTGGCTGCAATTGCTAAACTGCTTAACTGCAAGGCTTCATGCATGATGCATATATTCAAATTTCGCATATTATCTTTTATTTCACCGCATAGATGTATGTATGTATGTATGTATGTATGTATGTATGTATGTATGTATGTATGTATGTATGTATGTATGTATGTATGTATGTATGTATGTATGTATGTATGTATGTATGTATGT
>QPEY01000108.1:639321-654330 GCA_014706445.1 Hydra viridissima
AGATTGCAGATATGCTAATTTTGTTTTTGGCGGAGATTGCAGATAGTCCGATTTTGCGCGGAGCCATCGATTTCCTATTTTTAAAGATTTTTGTTATATGAATATTAGTGTATATATATACATATCTCTTCTTTCCTGAATTTTTGACTGCCACATGCAGTTTTTTTTTCTTTGCTTGATAATACATTTTATACTTAAAATTAAAAAAAAAAAAGTCATTGTGGCTTTTTTTTTGCAACCCACTGTACATCTGAAGGTCAACAATCTGTTTTGTTGCAAACTGCATCAACTCAAGTCTTCGACAACTATGGCAATTTACATAATTGCAGAATACTTTTCGACAATTGCTCTCAGTTATATATCACCCAAGTTACATTCAAAGTTAAAAGTCAAAACATTAGGTACAATGAAAATGTGTATAAAAACATTTGGTAACAATAATACAACAGAAATCTTAGAAAAAGTTGAGTTACGAGTTAAATGTCCACTCGGCCGCTCAATGCGAATAGTTTGCCACGTAAAAGATATATGTTCTCCTCTTAACGGACAATATATAATTCTTTTTAGTGAAAAGTATAGACATTTACATAATCTTAAGTTAGCAGACAGTAATTTGAGAACTAGCAGTATGAAAGTGGATGTTTATTGAGCTGAATTTTAATGGTCATTTGTCGAAAATACAACCATTAGAGGCTACCACAATGATCCTATTGCTTTAAAGTCTAAACTAGGTTTTTTACTAAGTGGTCCTATTTTTGTTAAAAAAGTATTTGAAAATAGTGAGTCAGGTAGTCGTGTTAACACTGGACATGTCATGTTAGTAGAATCATCTCTTTCTCCAGAGTCTTTAGTGAAAGAATCCATGGCGTCAGTTTGGGGGATTGGGGAGTTTTATGATTCCAACTTTGAGGTTATTGATAGGTTTCGCCACACAATTAAATACAACGATACCCAAAAGCAATACAATCTTAGGCTACCATTTAAAATAGATCACCATCCAATTTATGACAATTATGACTTATGTATAAAAAGATTTAAGAGCCTACAAAAAAACTAAGTAAAGATGAGGCACTTCTGCAATCATTTAATGACATTTTAAAAGATCAGTTTTTACTAAATGTTTTACAAGCCAGTAATCGAAAACGTTAAAGATCTAGGCTAGGTACACTACTTACCCCACCAACCTGTTTTGAGAGAGGATACAATTACAAGCAAGATAAAAATCGTTTTTGATGCAATTAGTTTAGTCGAGGATCCATCACTAAACGAATGTCTGTACGCAGGAACATCGTTGACAACATCCTTTATGGCCTCTTATTACGTTTCCGTGCCCAAAAGATTGTCGGTATAGCAGATATAGAAAAAGCCTTTCTACAAATAGCATTGTCTCATCTAGATCGTAATAATGTTCTGTTTTTATGGTTTCAAAGATTTCAACGACATTAATACGGGCAACATTCATACGAAAGAAAACAGTTCATAAAGACTTTGTAGGGTACTATTCGGAGTTACATCATCTTCATTTCTCCTTTCAAACTAATCACACATGCTGAAAGATATATACTCAACAATCTCAAATTCAGTTCACAAACTAATGAGCTCATTACACGTAGACGATCTCATTTACAGGAGCTGATTGTGTAAACACAGAACTTGAATTTTATCAAAAAGCCAAATAACGTCTCCAAGATGCAGGATTCAATCTATGAAATTTGAATCGAACTGTAAAGAATTAGAGAATTTAATAAATGAACAAACCTTTAGCCTTTCAGCACTACCAAAGTATTAGGTTTAAACTGGAACAAAGAAAGTGACATTATAACATTTGATTTATCAAAGTTAACCGAAACGAAGAACACCCCAACAAAACGGGAGATATTACGATTCATAGCTTGCATCTTTGATCTGCTCGGTATGATAAATCCGGTAATAGTACGGTGTAAAAGCTTTTTCAGGAACTATATTTGAACAAAATAGGATGGGACACTAAGCTTGAGGGTAATTTGTTAATAGTGTGGCAAACCATTGTTGATAATTTCCGTTTCAAATTCAACACAATCTAAATTTAGAAAATGTTGATGGTGTTATACGATGCTATGGGCGACTAAAAAATGCAGCGATTACGTCAGATATGAAACATCCTATCCTATAACCACGTGATTCAGAATTTCCGGACCTAGTTATTTACTATCATCACTCATTAGTCATGCATAATGGAGTTAAACAAACTTTAAACCAACTACGCAGTATGTCTTGAGTACCCAAAGCTAGATATTGTATTTAAAGGCTTATTCGAAGATGCCATTTGTGCAAGCGTTTTAAAGGACTACCTTACTCTTACCCTGAATCCCCCCCCCCCCTTTGCCTTTAAGCAGACTTAATGATGATCACGCTTTTAAATTTACAGGTCTTGACTACACGCGCATTATACGTTAAGAATATATATGAGGGAAATAATTTATATAAAGTTTGGATTTTTTTGTATACTTGCTGTTCAACACGCTCTTTGTTTTTAGATCTCATTCCAGATTTTTCTGCTGAATCTTGTGTACAAATTTTACAACGATTTATAGCGAAACGAGGAGAGCCTACTAAAATCATTTCCGATAACGGCTCACAATTCACATTTAAAATTACTCAAGATTTCATTCCATCTCGCGGTATGTCACGGCATTTCATCGCTGCCGCTGAGCCCTGGTGGGGAGGATTCTTCGAAAGACTTGTTGCTTCGACCAAACGTTGCCTCAGCAAATTATTTGCAAATCCCGCCTCACATACGAAGAACTTCTGACCATATTAGCCGAAGTTGAAGCCGTTATTAGTAATCGCCCAATTACATTTACATACGAAATGCCTGGAGACACCACATTAACACCGAATCACATGTTATATGGTAGAACAATTAACTTTAAAGCAATTAATGAAGACCTAATAGAGAACAATTTAAATACACGTAGTAAACATATTGAGAGTGTCCTAAACCATTATTGGAAGCGCTGGCGAGAAGAGTACATCACAGAGCTAAGAAAACATCATAAGCATAAAAAAAGAAATAAAACAAATCAAATTGCATGAAATGATTACGAATTAATTCATGACCCAAATGCTAAATGCGGTTTGTGGAAAACCGGAATAGTGCAGATATTGATCAAATCACATGACAAGCAAATTCGAGCAGCAGAAGTTAGGTACGTTAGTAATGAAAAATCAATTGTCATTGAACAACCTATAAACAAATTATATTTGTTGGAAGCCTCATATAAAACACTAGACGAAAATGATATTCAAGTGAAATTTTGCGATGAAGCTGACATTGAGCTTTTAGTTTAAAATTAATTTTAGGCGGGGAATGTTGCGCGCAATCGCGCAGTTATTCAAGCATCTCACGCTTCCTTTTAGTTGTTATATAAAAACGAGCATTTTGTTACTTTTCTCTCTGTTACAAAGAATAAAGACTGCTCTAGCACGCTTTCTTATGAATAAAAAATAAATTTCATTACATCGTATACAAGTAATGCGACATTTTTCTCATGAACTCTCTTTTACTATTTTTACACGAATCACTTCTTTGTATAACTGAAACTGTTTATCACTAAATGGACTTTATTTTTATAGTGTATCACTATGTGAGAATGCCGGTTCTGGCACATTTGCATATTTCAACCATAAGTCACTTTTTGCACACGCGTCATCACACTATAAATTGAGCATATATTCAACCAGGAAAAACCATTTTAATTTTTCGTATCAATTTCTTCTATTACTACAAATTCAGCATATATTCAACTACGAAAAATCAAAAATTTTAGGGTCTCATCATTTCATATAAAAAATTGTTGTTAACTCATGTAACGACATGAGTTAACGTCGATGTGTAGGGTATCCACAATCATAAAAAATCTATAAAAATGAGCCTATTGGCATACCATTAAAACTGCTTGTGTTTTTTTCCAGCTTGATTAATTTTTTTTCAATCTGTGCGAAAATCTATGCGTAAACGTAAACTTGTCCTAGCAATAAATAAAAGCTTCCAGATTGTCCAACTTGCGCATATCCAGAGTTTAAGGTGACGACTAGCCTTCGCCCAGTAGAAACACTAGGCAAAGAGTCACCTTCTCCAAAGTTTCTATAAAATGAGATAGTAGTTGTTGAACTAACTGAACTATTTGATTGGTAAACAATCCTGACGACTTGTTGTTGAACGAGCTTATGTTTGAACCATTTCACGAAGATAAGTAAAAACCTTCCTATCCAGATGATGAAAAAATGCACTTGCTGTCGTTATCGGATCCAACAAAGTGAGTGTAGCTGCTTGCATTATACGGTGTCCAAGGACTGAGTACAGTAGCATTTCCAGGAGCAAAATTTCCATCGTAAATTCTTAATCTTGATTCCCACCAGTTTTAATGCTCCAATGATGTGTGCTCTAATATATTTTATATAAACACCATTACCCTTACCTGCAGAGTTTAGAAGCATATACTCATTTCCTAAAGTTGTGCTTAAATACCTAAATGTTCTAGAGTACAATTTAATGGATGAGATGAATGGTGGGATCGTTGTAAATGTCGTTATGAAGGGTTGAATCCAGTATGTTATTGTAGAAGCTGTTTTGTTAAATATTTGTATTGCTAAGCTTGTTCTAAACGCCATGTTAAGTGTAAGATATTCTCCAAAGGAAGTAGTGTTGTATACGTTGCAACCTTGCAAAGAGTTTACATAAAATGATCCTCCAAGAGGAGAGAACAGCAAATCACAAGCTAGAGCAATACTATCTACTCCAATACCTTCTGTAGTTTCTGAATATTTTCCAACTCCAATCTCTCCATCTGCAAATATTCTAATAAAAACATTTCCAGGAACGAACAATCCATTTGTGACTGTTTCATTGATGGCTAACCATAACCTTCTTAAAATTCCAGAACCTTCTAAATAGTTGAAAACTGTAACTGCATCAGGAGGATTTCCTGCTATAGTTTGTGACTTTAGTCCTAAGCATGAAAAGCTTGAACTAGGTATTACTTCTACAAAATTACTTTTTTGTGAGATGGAGTCAACATAGTTTTTAGTGGCAGCGTCAGACGAGATGGTTGGCTACACCAAACTTATTAACTTGTGTGAATTCATATTGATATTACCACTCGCACTGTTTGATCCATCTACCCTAACAAACATATGATTGCTAGAGTCGGTGTAAGCACATCTAAATATCTACTAACTTCTGTTTTACCGAAATTGTCAATCATTTTTATATAAGTATTTTTTTAAAAAATTACTCTAGCCTTATATAACCAAAGAGTATTGATGATGCTTTGAAAGTCATAACTTTCATCAAGCTTTTTTAAGACGTATAGACACAAGTGACCACAATAGGAGGTATTTCCAAACTCAACTCTTTCGCTGTTGTAGTAGACAGGACTTTTTAAATAGTCTGCAACCTCAACTGGAGGAGGCTGTGCATAAGAGTCAAAGCAAAATTTTTTATATCCGTCTTTATATCATCATATCCAATGAAACCCATTTGTACTTGAATCTACTGTATTCACTATTCCACATTCTTTTTTTTTTAATCTTTTTTGTTAACTCATCTCTTACATAAACGTCTTTAAGGTTTTCTTTACTGCCTCTATCAGCTGAATGTTTGTAAGAAGCTCGTTTGGCAAAACAACTTCCTCTACATTTATAAATTTGTGGTTGTTACTCTTTTTTTATTTTGTTGTTTTTTAATTTGTAATGCCGTATTCCAATGTGTGTATTCTGTCTTCCAAGATAACTCTTTTATCGTCATCTGCACTGAGTGCCACCTTATTAATTTCCTCTGTAAAAATATCATGCCTGTCTGATTTGATTACATTCATTTTCCTTACCTGATCTTTTTTACTTACCAAACAGTTTTTGTAATTCTCATGTGTTATTTATTTTTTAACAATATTCCTTTTTACCCCCTTGCATTTTTTGTGATCATTACCATGCATTTTGTACGGGAATAACTTTGATATAAGTCCTATAAATTCTTTAATCTGCGCTCCAGCTGCAGATTAAAGAATTTATAGGACTTAGATCAAATTTTCTCATTGATATTGACTTTAAATCCAAAATCTTTAATGGCTGGATGGTTTTTGTCAAACTCACTTGTTTCAAACTTGCTTTCAATGTCGTCTGAAATGTCTATAAAAGTCGTCTGTTTTTATTTCGTAAGCCAGAGAGTCTGTGTCTGTGAATAACAGCTCTGTCAAAATATTTGTTTTTTATGCAGTCGTAGTGAAACTCGCAAATGAGTGTTTTACTCAGATCTAAGATGCACATACCCAAATTGATCGGCTTGTTGTATAGCAGATGCGTTCTTTTCATGAGAACCGGTATCAAGTTTTCATCAAATATTGTTCTTTTCTCGTAACTGGGCATTGACGCCAGTTTAACTGCTTCATCTTTTCTTATGATCAATCTAACGTCAACTCTCTTCTCAATGTTTTCCATTGTTTTTCCAAACACAGAGTAGTTCATCAGCTTAAAAAAGTTTTTCTCGAAGTCGCTAGTGGCCTTTGTTCTTAAGTCTGTATTCATATCAATGTATTCTTTGAGCCATGCTTTTTCTTCAAACTTCATACACTTGTGAATTTTTATAATTTAAAAACCTAATCTTTCATACAGTTATAGATTTTCGTAGTAAATCACATAGTTTTTCTTATTTTTAAGCTGGGTATAAGCTTTTCAACTTCGCTGACTTTTATTTTTTCAGGAGCAAGCGGGTAGTCGTTGTGTTCATCATGCAAATTTTCAGGATAATCTAAATCAACGTCTAATATGCACGGCGTTGTTTTCCAATGTGTTAACTGATTTTTTCTAATCCATTCAAATCCATGTGTAGGAAGAGGTTTGCACATTGACCACCTGTACAAGTTATTCGTATCAAAATACAGTATATAGGATGATTCTTTGCTTTTGTTTTATTCAACTCCCATATACTTGTTGTTAGAACTTCCTAATCGATTTGACACCATGCTAATTCCACCTCTTATTCCCTTCTTTATCATCAAGATCATGTCGTAATCGCTTAGAAGCTCTAATTTTGTCTTTTTTAAGCAAGCATCCCATGCTAATCCAGGTGATGTGATATACCAAGCTGGATCTACTTTGTAATACTCCATGCAAGTGTCTCTAAAATTCTCAAATATGTCGGCGAATAGCAGCTCGTCTTAAGTATTGTACGGATTGTGGTAATCTATATATGTTTTGCAATTAAACTCAACCCATACTGTTTGTTCATGTGCAAAGTCGGTATCGCTTATCTCTTCATCGTTTAGTCTTGAGAAAAATGACTCATTTTGAAGAAGCTTTTTTTCATAGAGTTTTCGATAGAATCAACCCAATCGCATGGGTAAACGTCTTTTCTCAGCACCAAATCTAATTTTTTTACCACAACAAAACGTTCCCATTTTTTTAAATTTGTCTTTTGTTAAATTCTTTGACAAACTACCTAGAGATGAAGCCATTAACTTGAAGCTGCCTATAAATCGTATTTCGCGTTTAATCTCTTTTGTCTTTTCATTTTTGACTCTCCTACTTAAATTTCTTTTGAGAAGCTAATGTACTTTTCTTCATTGTTGGGGATGCATTTTAGTTTACCTCCAGACAGTTTCTTTATAAACAAGTGACAGTCATATCCAGACAAATTGTAAAATATGACGGGAAAGAATTTGGGAATCTTGCATTTTTCATGATAAGATCCTGCTTTTTTACCATTGATGTTGCAAATGTATCGAACTTCGTCTTTCTCAACATCAAACCAAGCTCGATAGATAGCAGGTAGTTGAGTGATCATAGTTCTTCTTTGTCAACTTGATGCTGTTGTAAATACTTCTAATGTCCTCTTCTAACCTATCGACAAAGATTTTACCAACATCGTCTTCTTCACTGCTTGCTGTAAACGTGACTGGCGAGCTTTTATAAACTCTTTCGTCATAGTGCTTTATGTTATAGCAGAACGAACTTGAGGTGTGAGATTGATATTTTTTAGTGTACGACTTGGATTTGGTTCGCACGTGTTTATCGACTTGATAAGACTTTCAAAATCTGCATACAACACAAACGGAACTCTCATCGATCTGTTTAAGTAACTAAACCTCATTGTTGTCTCAGGGTCTGGAAGACGGATGTGCACCTAGTCGTGTGAGTTGCAATACAATTAATGCTTACCCAACACATAGCCAACAAATCTTCAGATATATATCCAATTAAGCAGTTTCTGCAGTAGAGCATCTTCTGTTCATTGTTTGATGTTTGTGAAGATAGCAATCTGCTTAAGTTACTTATTAAACAATAGTGGTTCGTATTTTTGTTTGAGATAAAAGCAAGTCAATCAAGTACTTTCGATTCTTGTTTTTAGGTCCTTCAGACCCATAAATTTTAGACACCCGCAAAGAGTATACCGACGACTTTTTGTAACCAAAAACGTTTACAACTATATCTGGATTGTTCTTCTCAAATGTGTTGATTTGTTTTAATGAGACTGGAGACTCAATACCCTTCCAATTTATCTCCTCATATTGCTTTTTAAGAGCGTCATTGACTATATGCGCATTCTTCTGTTTTAGATTTAGGGCTCTTGTTACACACCACTTAAAGCATTCATTATCGTCTGTATTTTTCATATTGATGATTGCGTGCTTTTTTGACAGATAATTATCAAGTGTTATGTATGATTTAGCATTAAAAGGGTTGTATTCTTTAAAGTTCATGTCGAATTTTACAACAGAGTCAAACCCTGCAATTCGATCCAAGCTTGTTGTATGCTGTTCTGTTCTACTCTCCACAATTTCGTTCTTTAACCTATTGTAAAATTTGTCCAACTTTGTAGATTCTAATATAGCCTCAACTTTAACTCCAAACGTTGCAGTTCTAGTTGTCACCTTACCTGCTTTAAGATCAGTTTTAGACATGACACAAGTAAGAACCAGATAAACTTTTGTGTTTTTATTTTTGCTTAGTATTGCGATTGCGCCGTTTTTTGCTAAATTCATATACTGCAGAGCCTCGTACCCATCAAGTCCTTCAGATGGAACAGTTACTGGTTTTTTTCTAATCAAACCAAGCCTTTCATACTTTGGGTAAATGTTTTTTTCTTGTTTCACTTTTTCCGTGTTGAAATTTTTTTTCGGTCTACCAACAGATCTCTTATACTTTTCCTCTTTTGCATCTGCTAACAGTGAATCTTTATTTATCAAATTACTCTCAACCGCGATCATCATTAGCTTCATTAAATGGTTAGACGTTTTAGAATTGTTGTTTTTTTTTAATAAATTTTTCAAAGTCTTTTTTTTTGTATATCTCATTTTAATAATTTAAAGAAAAAAATTGCTTATTTTTTAATTAATTTAACAAGTAAAATTTAATAATAATTTAACAAACAGTGTTCTTTTTGTTTTCGTCTGATTGACCCTCCATAATTTTATCAGAGATTACAAAGGCAAAGTCATGAGTGTTTTCAGGAAAAGCTCTAATAAATGTAGCTTTAAATTGCACATCCAGTACAGAAGATTTTAATCTCTCTGACTGCTTGCTCACATCAAAAAAGTGGGTATAGATTTCTGTAGTCTAACGCAGTCAAGCTAGGCTGTGCGATTATCTCGGTAGTTTCATAAAACTTATTAGTAAACATGGGAGCATCTCTACAGGCTCTTGAGTATTGGCTGTTGGGGAATGACAGGTTGTAATCAATAGCAGGATATCTCTCCTAATTTAGAGTTACATACATGTTTTTCAAGTCGAATTGATCAAATGTGGACAGGTTCGTCTCTTACCCACCATCTTTTTCTGTTTGGAATACAAAAATAATGTTTTTTGGTTTTTCAGAGGATGATCTAGTACTTAATCTCCAACTGAATGTATTGGGTTGAGGTACAACGGCTGTATCACACTGTCTTGATCTGTATGCTACGGATACAGTCACTTTCGATTCAATGGTCTTGTAAAGATTTACTCTTTCCATATCAGATGGAATGACGTGTAGTATAAACAATGACAATTTGCGAAGAACTACTTCTCCTGCTCCTGCAGCGTCGTTCCTATAAATCGCATCATGATTGCTCTTTTTAACAAGAGTAAGCGAGTGTTTAAAACGGTAAATAACTTTTTCATAATCATCGCAGAATCCAAAAATGCACTCTAATGGTATGCAAAAAGAAAATGATCCTTTTGTTGTAGGCTTCTTAATGATGTAGTCTTGTCTTGTGGAGAATCCAGGGTAATCAGCAAGAACTGCTGTAGTTGATGCGTCTTTATACCACAGCTTATTCATACCTTCTGACCATTGAAGCTCAACTAGATATTTAAGAACGCATAGCATTCTCGTTGCTTGTCCTGGACTGTATACTGTTTCTACCTCTTGATTCGACAATTGATATCATATCTGACTGAACAAGTGAATTATACCATTGTTTGCAAGCGAAACTACATCTGCTTCCGCATAGGATGTTCCATCGGATTTGAGAAGCCTTCCTTCTACCATTATAAAGCCCTCGGATGGAAGAGTAAACAAGTCTTGCTGCCTGACGTTAATTCTTTTTTCTCCAGCAGTATTTAAATTTAAACTAACTGGCTTGTACTCATGAAACTCTCATCTTTCTATTCCCTCATCGATAGTTGGAATTTCTGCAAAATTTAATACCTCAGAAGTTGACATTTTTTATATACGAATTATAAAATAAAGTTTTTTTATTTCTTACAATAAAAGTTTTTTGTATAATCACAAAGTGCTCATGATCCCCTTCCCCATTTTTAGAAGGTCTTGTATCCTAATGGCATTTTCCTTCGACATCTTTTTTGCAGGTTTTATTGACGATCTTTTAAACAATGAATTATGTATAAGCACCAATGGATCCAAAGGTGCGCTTGATGCTTGTACGCTTGCTGCTTGTGCAATTCCACTGTTAACCATTTCTAAAAGTATGTTTTTACTTTTTTTATTGAGATTTATCGACTCGTTAATGCCCGGACTTTTGCTTTCCGGTTTATTTGTTCCAGTAAGTGAATACACTTTCTCAATTGCTTTTTTCACTTTTTCAATGGCAACGTCTTTTGCAGTTGATATAGCAGAAGAAGCTAGCTCTTTTCCTGCTGATTTTGTTGCAGTTGTTGCCTCTCTTCCCAACTCAGTTGCAGAAACTTTATTGAGTAAAGCTAGTGATGATTTAGACGCTTTTATCTTTGCTGCTCTTCTTAAGAAATTCTTAATAGTATCAGTTATACCATTTCCACCAATAACATTTGTCTTTGCATACCTCTTATTGCTAATAATAATCATTTTTATAAAGCTTGTAACTTTTATTTTCGCACCTTTTTATCGCAAAGATGATTGAATTGCTTTATATTCCTCTCTATTCATCTCTCCTCGTCTTAAAAGCTCATCGCATATATCTAGACCATGTATTTCCAGCTCTCCATAAAGCAAAGCTCATTATTAACTTATCAGCAAGTGCGTTTGGATCTCCTGGAAAAATAGTTATACCTGACCCTTTTTACCCTTATTTTTTGCACACTTATCGCTTTTCGACGCTTTCGGCTAGTTTGGATTTGCTTCATATACAATTGCATCCGTCTCTAAAAGTATACTCTTACAATTTTTAAGATCTTCTTCATTATACACACTGTCATCCGGTGTAAACTTGTTATCAGCTCCCATAGACCTGTTGCCCTGTTATAAGTCTTGTCACCAATAATTATATCATCAATGTTAATCATTATCTGATCTTTTCCTATAAACAGTTTTCCGTCTTTTGAATTAATTCCAAATGTCTTGTCTGTCTGTTTTTCGCCTAAAGTATATGTTATCTGGTAATTTTACCTGCAAATATAAACTTTTTATTATAAGACAGCAGCTCTTTACCCTCAATAGCCAAAGCACTCGGTAGAGCGATGTAGTTATCGTTGCATTTGTTAGTCAGCTTTTTCAAGTTTTCTTTTATTATGTCATAATTGTCAATCAGCGGCTTGTACATCTTCGTCAGGTCTGTTTGAAAGCTGGCGTCAATCATATTATCACTTATGCTATTCTGCTGTATTCTTTTCTTGTATTCTATCAGCTCTTTAAAAATCTTGTCTCTTTTTTCAGCATAATTTATTTTTAAAAACGACATTTTTACAATATCACGAAAAAATAAAAAACATAAAACATTGATGTTTTATGTTCACGTTCTGTTTTTATTCTGTAATCTATTCATCGTCCCTCATCATTTCATCTACTCATCACTCTCATCATTCGTATATTCTTCACCAACTTCAAATACATCATCTCCATATCTATCAAAAAACCTCTCCATATAATTCTCATCTACAAGTCTAATAGCTTCTGTTATAGCTCATCTAACAAATCCTTCAAATCTTTCAAGTTCTTCAATTATCCTATCATGAGTATATTGATCTATAACTCCATTTTTAACAGATGATAATGTAGAATCTCTTATTACTTTCATATTTGAGTTAATTTCATTATTAATGAATTTACTACATTTGTTAAAATTAAGTACTACCAAAGCTTGCCCAACAGTATTAACTATATAGTATTTTAAAAAATAAATTTTTATATTACCAATAGATCGTAATTTATCTGCTTGAGCTCTTTGCAATCTAGATATAAGATTTTCTCTCCTTTCTCTTTATATTACCTCATCAATAATCTAATGTATATCTTGATCATCGCTGATGTTTTGGAATCGTTATTTTTTTATATGCGCAAGAAAAAAAAGTTCAAATCAAAAAAAAAAAATTTCTTGTAATATAAAAAAAAATTATTTTTTGCTGAACATATTTTAAAACGTCTTCTCTCCCTTTGTTGATCAGTGACTCCTTAGTAATGTCATCTATCAGATCGCTCACTTTTGTTCTAATATCTTCAAGCATTGATTTAAACTTTTGAAGCTCACCCAGTATCAGCTCTTACTCGCTGTCGCTTATGGTTAGATCTTTTAATGACTTTGAAATATAATCACTTATTGTATTTAGCTTTGAATCGGCTAGCACTTTTATCATTTCGTGCTTTTCTGCTTTTAAGCTTCGCTTTTTGTTGACTTGTCCTCCAACGGTCTGCAAAACCCTGCTCCTAATGCAATACTCTCGCATACAATAACGACTAGAGCAGCAATTATTGTCGTTAAAAATCCCAATCCAATAGTACCAAGTGTAATTCCACCTGCTTGCAATGCGCTGTCAACTGATGAGATGATTCTTACAGCTCTGTGATCAGTCTCTTCTCCTTTTTACTCTATTTTTTTCTGTATTTCGCTTATTTTTTGAAGCCTATAGCTATGCCCATCTTTCACCGGTGTGTTCGGAAGAACTGGATACAGTTCGTTACAATTAATATCATAATTATACTCCATTTTCAAAAAGTAAAAAAAAAAGTTTGATTTATAAAATTAACGCAGCATAAACTCTCTCCTTTTTTGACAATCACGTATGATTTACTGTTGCTGTGAATTTCTATTATGATACATCAGTTGATTCAGCTAATACAATATCATGTTTGAAATAATCTAGTTTGGATTTTAGCCCCTCCCTCAACGCCACTAAATCTACACCTCTTGTTACTTGAAAGCCAATCATTAAAAATATTTTCTGATGGGCTAGACAATTGAGGTTAATGACGTTTTGTGCAAATATCTCGTATCTCCCATTAGTAAACACTGGAGGATTCTCTAAAGCTTCGTGTTTTAAAACAATTGATTCTGTTGCTTTAGGCTTCGATTCAACCTGCGTTAAATATTGATTCTGTAAATGTACAACTTTTCTTAAAAACTTATAATGCGGAATACCAGCACCATTATGCAAAAAGACCTTGTGAGGAGTGCTTCCTATTGTATTGCTTTTTAAAAGTTTGTGATTTGATGCGATATTTCTTCGCATTTTATAATGTAAAGAAATTTTTCTAAAAAGAAAATATTTTTTTAAAGAATCAAATTCAAAAACGGAATGCTTGAAAATGGTGAGTTTGGACCTAGCGATAAACCTGATTCCACTGATTCATATCCATTTCCGCTTCCTAAGTATGGACCGTCTCTTACATATCCTCCTTTAGTCCATAGCTTTAAAAATAATCCAGATACTGAAGCTGAAACTTTTATTCCTTGTCCTCTCTTTTTAAGATAAACGACTCCTCTGCCTGCAATTTTATCGACCATGGCTGATCCAGCCGAAGATCCTACACCCGCTAGCAATCCTATTGCCAACTTCGGAATATCACTCGATACAAGAGGTTTTCCAATTTCACCTAGAAATGGAAGAAGCGCACCGATAAACCCACCTTCTATTTTTGAGTTGTGCATTAGCTGTGATTTCCTTAAGTTATGTACAACCCCTGTTCCATCTTTGTACGCTTTTATAATTTTATTCAATTGAAACCTTATCACTGCCAGCACGTGCTCACCGTTGAGATCTTAATGAGACAGTTTTTTTGAACTGCGCTTCCGTCTTGAATCGCTTTTTTGATTTTATCAATCTGAATTTGTGAAACTTTAATTTTGACATTTTCCTATCTGCTCATTTTGTTTTTTATACAATAGAACAATAATTTTTTAATCTTGACAATGCTTCATTTGAAAATAATCTACTCAAAATAGGCGTCGCAGTTTCTCTTATATGATATCTAATAGTTATGTCCTCCCTTCGAAAATCAACCTGTTTTCCGTTTTGATCTACTAATTTTGTCTCAATGCACAGTGGAGTAACTCACTTGAAAAGTTGAACAAAATTATTTTGTGTTTATTATCGATGTGATATGTAGTAAAAAGAAGTTTAGGGTCATTATATTGTATTAAAAACGAATGGTCACACATGAAATGTAAAAAATTTATATATTAAAACAAAAAATACATATTTTTATACATCTTACATACTTTACAAATATCTACAACTTTACAACTATTTAACATAATGACAAATAACTAAATTTATAATACTAAAAAGGATAATCACACTTGAAAGATGCATCTAAACCTATACTGGGTTTCTCAATCA
>QPEY01000108.1:657882-680647 GCA_014706445.1 Hydra viridissima
TTAAGCAATACCAGAATGCAATGCAATAAGTTTATGGCAACCGGACTGGGAACAGATCTATTCTGCCGATAAAGATGGAAATGTTTGTCTATGGCTTCGGCTGCTTCTTCTGATAGCTGGCTAATAGGCAGTATAGCCTGTTCAATTATTGTGGTGCCATGTCTTAAAACTTTATGCATTGTCGACGTCATTAGGTGCTATGCATATAAATCAACATAAGGTTTAGCCGTCTCATTTGCAAAGTTTTCAAATTTTTTTACATTATTTTGATGCCCACTCGAAATTGCTTCCAAAATGACATTTTTTTTATAAGAGTTATATCAACCCCTGTGATGCGGGAAGCGGTTAAGGGATTGGCGAAAAATTTTCCCGATGTATTCCCATCATTACTGTTCCCAAATTCAGCCTTAGGAATATCAACCAACAGCCCTAATTCATTTTTAAAGTCATTTTGAACTTTTTGTTTTGTTTCCGCTTTATTTTTTTATCTTCTTCTGTTCTTGCTTGCCATTTTTTTATTAGTATTTTATACGACATATGCAGCAAGGATTCAAAAAATTGTTAATGTCATATTTGTAGCAGATTTGCAAACTTTTCCATCGATCATAGTAAAAAGAAATACATGCTTTATTTGCAAATTACCACCAAAAGCGTTTATTATTTCACTTTTTCTCAAGCTTTTTATTTGGTTCTCTACGCATTCGATTTCATCATTCGTTACGTCTTTGCTCTCCCGAATAAAACGTATTCTTATTGGTCGGCAATACCTTGTAGATGAACCCTTGTTTTTCGCCTTCTCGTTGGTGAACTCGATTCACAAAATTTTTTTGACGGTCGGCCGGGTTTTGCTACCGTCCAAGTTGGTAGAGCTATGGTGGTATTAGGCCATTGTTTGTCATTTTTTAAAAAACGCTCTCGGCTAGTGTTTTACCATTTTTGTTTAAATTGGAACTTAAAAGGTGAAAAAATGGTTTTTAGTGCACTTTCTTCATTTGCTGGGCATTTAGTTATGTTTTTAAGGTGTTCTAGTAAAAATACGAGTTTGTCGTCAATTTTTTTCTCGGAACTTTGCTCCAAGACTTCATAAAGTGATTGTCTAGTCATCTCTATTGTGATAGCTTGAGATTCTGCAATAAAAATATGAATTAAATTAAAAGTTTTAATCACAAAAAAAATGTTTTTGCCTTTTTGACTAAAAAAATTTAAAAAATCTTAGGGTGCGTACATGCGCAACTTTTTTCTTTTTTTTAATGGTAAATAGAATATCTAAGGTTTACGTGAAGCACAAGCTCGTAGCTTAATAAGGCTTAATTGAAATTCAAAAACACTTTTTAA
Organism: Hydra viridissima; assembly: GCA_014706445.1. Taxonomy (NCBI): domain Eukaryota; kingdom Metazoa; phylum Cnidaria; class Hydrozoa; order Anthoathecata; family Hydridae; genus Hydra; species Hydra viridissima. The sequence continues at coordinate 659,218 of QPEY01000108.1, forward strand.
TATCGTGTATATTAAAAAAAACGTTAAATATTTGGCATCAAATATAATTGATGAGAAATGTGATAGTAACATATAAAATAGAGAAAATAAATATACCAAAAAATTGAGCTCACCTTCTTTTTTAATATCCATTATGATTTTTAAAATTTGTCACTAACCACAAACTCAAAAAACGATTTGTAATAATGCTCGTCAACAGGAACAATGAAAAACAATGGAATTCATTACCACAATTACACAATTTTTTAAGCTGCCCCAATAAGGTGAGAGGGAGATGGGTAACCGAAATGACCATTTAGGGATGTAACCTTTATTAAGCTTTAACAATGCACCAATAAAAACAGGTTTTGACAAAATTTTGAAAATTGACTTTTGATCAACTTTTTCGTATAAATACTCCACTGTGCAACGGGACTGCTGTACTAATCCACCGCCTCCATCGGCTCCACCATCACCATTTCCTTTTACAGAAGTTTTGCAGAAGCGGACTCCATGCTAAGCGTCGCAGCTGGAAGAAGACTCGTCGTCACGCTCAACTCGGGCGATGCGCAAGTCGGTTAATCCGGAAGCTTTTACCTTTTACTCGGGCAAGCGTATTATTACGCATAAGTAAATTGGTTCTGATGATAAAATGGACAGAAAAATGAGAATCTTGCGAGAGAAAAACGGGAAACTTAAAAGTTTTAAAATGATGGATCCTGCTCATTATTGAAGAAGCCGAGGGGTAGGATGGCGCGAGATTGAAATTTATAAAACGTATCTAGAAAATAATTTTTTTTAAATAAAAAAAGATGCATTGCGTTCGAAGACTTCATTATGATAGAAAGAAGGAGTGGAAAAAATGCGTTATTGTTTTTGACAATTATTTAAAACACCCTCCGTTAAAAGTAGGTGAGAGATATGAGATATTTGTTCAAAAAGATATTCATTTGCTTCGACGGTCTAAGAATATGATTCTGTTCATGTTTGGTATTGAGAAGGGGATAGCGTTGGTGAATTTGAGACATGGTCTTAATGTAAAGTTGAATTATTTTAATCACAGGATGATGATTTCAGAGCCGGTGGATCATATCTTTATGGAAATTTACAACAGAAGCGATAAGGATGTGATTATTAAAAAAGGCGAAAGTTTGTGTTTAGTAAATTTTCTTTAAAAAATCATTTTTTTGTCTTAATAAAAATGAATTACAAAAGTTATAAAGAATTATATCCCCGAGTCTTCCAACAGCTCCAGTGGAAGAAGGTCACACTTACCGAATCCATTTAAGTAAAAAGTACTGTCGCGCTTTTAGAATTATATCCAATGTGGACAATTCAATGCAAGTGTTATGCATAGCGCTTGGAACGGTTGGAATTAGTCTTTTGAGTACGATTGCAGCCAGTCCAGCGGCGATTGCTTCTGAAGGTGTGGCTATTGGAGTAGGTTTTTTATCCATTGTTGGAGGTCAAGTGAATAAAAAAGTTGGCGTTAAAAGCGGAAAAGCATGAAGAGATAAAATTGAACACGATCAGCGACCATATTTCGAAAGCGTTGGTGGATGGAAAAATAAGCGATTCTGAGTTTCAGTTGATTTTGGAAGAGCTTCAAAAGTTTAAAGAGATGGTGGAAGAGATGAGATCAAAAGCTAAAAAAGGAATAGATGAGTTGACTAAAGAGTCTTTGATCCAAAAAGGACGAGAAGAGGCGATTCAAACGTTCAACAACTTCTTTAAGAAATAAATTAATTTTCTGCGTATTTTAAAAAATGACCTTTTATAAAATACAAGACCCGAATAAACGGGATGAAATTGTGAAAGAGGTGTTGGCGAGAAGAAATAAAATTTATCAAGACAGTGTGAATGAAAACATGACGGACTCTCAATTCCAGACGGATGTGAGCAAACTGTTTAAACCGATCATCGAGAGCAATAAAAAGGTGATAAATAGCATCAAGTCTGAGGTTAAATCTGAGGTTAAATCTGAACCAGTGATGGAGTCTACTTCTATTGATGAAACAATTCCTTTAGGCAATATTACTGCAAGCGAAATGTCTTTGATGTATTTGTTGAATCTTACAAAAAGAACAAGAGGAAAAAGAAATTTTAAGAACAAGTTTGAATTGAGTAGAAACGAAGGTCAACATACAATTGGAAAAATGGGAGTGATGTTTGAGGGAGATGATATGATTGTCGGAGGTGAAAAGTATGAAGGAACAAGAGGTCTTTGGGAGTTGATGACCTATCCAAACATTTCAAAGAATTTTGACGTGACAGCAGAAGATGTGGCTAATTACTCGAAAATATTGGTAGATAGCGGAGCTTTAAAGCAAGATGCAAGAATGAACAAACCCAAAGCTGCAGAGGTTGAGAAATACAATCAATTCATCATACCTATTGAAAACAATCTTAAAGGAAAAAAAGTTCGTGGAGTTATCGTTCTTCCAAGCGATCCGAATGCGTTGGTGGAAAAGCTTCAATTGAGTATCGCTGCTGAACATGCTAGAAACACGGCTTCAAGAAACGAGGCTGTGAGCATATGTAATGAGCTGTTAAGACAAAAGGTGATTAGCGAAGATCAGTACAAGTCGATTCAGAGATGTATTGTGAAATAATTTATTTTGCTTATAAAAAAATGATCGTTTACAGAAAGAGATATGTGAGAAAACACGTGATTGGTGGAAGCGGTATATTTGACACGTTTAAAAATTTCATGAGACGAGCGGCTGCGTCGAGCGCATCGAGAGCAGCGCCGACTTTGGCTAATAAAATGGTGAAAAGCGAATTGGGACGTGAGGGGATTATGGCTGCCAAGTCTGCAGGAAAAGAGCTAGCTTCTTCTGCAATTACTACTGCTAAAGATGTAGCTATTGACAAGAGAAAGAAAGCTCTTGAAATGGTGTACGTCAAGACTGGAACACCTCTTACTCAAAAGAGCAAAGATCTTACTCAAAAAAGCAAAGACATTATTTCAGAGCTGGCTAAATCTGTCCCTCCAAGTCGAATAGGATTTGTGGACGATTATTCCATGATGGGTGGATCTTTAAGTCGTAAAAACGCAGTTCGAATCCAAGAGCTGGTTAAAATGGGGGAGGGTCTGAAAATTGTCTGAAAAATTAATTTTTCAGAACTGTAAAATTGTCTGATGTTAAGTAATTTTCAGAGAACATAAAAATAATTTTAAGTGGCGCGCGTTCGGAACTTTTGGAACTTTCGGAACCCTCAAAAAATTTTTTTTTTCTTTTATATAAAAAGTGGCAGACTCTGAGATTTTAAATTTTACAGAAGTCATGATTGATGAAGAAATCGAGAGATTCCAGTTTCACGAGTATGAGCCTGTGAGCACCAATTTAAACAACACTGGAGAGATAAGAATTAATATTGAACAGCAAGATTTGTTCACTCTTCCCTCTGAGTCCTACCTTTCAGTGGAAGGAAGACTGACTAAAGCAGACGGTACGGCTTATTCAGACACAGATGTGGTTACTTTTGCAAACAACGGCATCATGCATCTGTTTAGCCAAATTTCTTACTATTTGTCGAATCAAGAGGTAGAAACCATCTATAGCCCTGGTCAATCTACCACTATGTTTGGTTATCTTAAATATCCGGTCGAGTTTCAAATATCTGAAGGAATGAATTGACTGTGGCAGCGAGACACGACCGTGGATGCTAATCTTGCTAATAACACTGGATTTATCAACAGACACGCATACATCATCAAGCAGCCCGCTGATAAAGGAACCTTTTCGTTTTGCATTCCTTTGAAGCATATTTTTGGTTTTTGCGACGATTACGACAAAGTTCTTTATGGTTTTAAGCACACCGTTACCCTTGTGAGAAAGAGCGACACGGATGCGATTTTTAAAGCCAACATCAAAAATTCATTTCAGCTCGTTGGAAGGGAAAATGGTGTGCACCTGCTGCTTAAACATTTTTTAATTCTTTTCAAAGAATTGCAAAATTGAATTTGAGTTAAGAAAAATTTGGAGTTTTTTAAAAAATGGGAGATATGAATGAAAAAAATGGAATTGAAAAAAATAAAAAGAGAGTTGGCAGAGGAAAGAAAAAATTTGGCAAAAAGAAGAAGAGAGTTGGCAGGGGAAAGAAGAAAGTTGGCAGAGGAAAGAAGAAATTTAAAAGAAAGAAGAAAAGAGTTGGTGGAAAAAATGAGACAGTCAAAAAAGGAAGGAGGGGAAAATGAAGTTGATAAACTAATTGAAAAAATCAGACAGCAAAGCAAAATGTTTGAAAAGATCTTCAATCACAAATGCAGGATTCATGCAAATTTGAAAAGACAGTTACTTGCAGGGAAGTTTAAAAATAAATACAAGCCGGTGTCACAGGAAATTTTGCTTCTAGGAAATTTTGCGGCTGCGGCATAATTTCCTAGGAAAATCTGCTGCTCAGCTGCATTATTCCCTAGGAAAAATTGCCGCTCGCAGGAAAATTTGCTGATGAATTCGTGACAAACAGAAATTAATTATGAGTCCATATTTAAAATATGACTGACAAAGAATACAACAATCTTGTTGATTTAATTGTCAGAGGATTATACCCTCATGGCATGGATAAGATAAGAAAAGATGGGTTAAGAAGAAAGGCCAAAAGATTTTTGGTAAAGGATGGCTCACCTTTTTACTACGATAAAAAAAGAAATATGGATCTGCTAGTAGTTCTAACAAGTCAAAAAACTATGATTCTCGAAGGCTGTCATTCGGCAATTCATGGTGGTGGACACTTTGGTCGAGATAAAACGTTAGAAAAACTCTCCGAGAGGTATTACTGGAAAGGGGTGGTAGATGATGTTAAGAACTTTTGTAAATATTTTGATAAGTGTCAAAGAGCAAACAGGTTTATACACTAAAGTTTATTTTTTATTATTTATTTAAAATAATAATAACAATGATAATTTTAATTTATAATACTGCAGGTATTATTTTTTGTTATAAGTTATAACAAAAATTAAAAATAATTGTGTTATTTCCAAATAGTATAAAGTCTTTAAATATGCATAATTTATATTATTTCCTTCATAATATACTTTATAGAGCATTTGAAAAATACTCAGCTGAACTACATCCTATTAAAGTTAAAGATGAAGTATGGAGTACTGTTGGAATTGATTTAATTGGACCTCTTCCTTTAACAGAAAGGGGAAATAAATATCATAACAGCCACCTGTTTATTCTCCAAGTGGCCTGAAGCTGCTTCCTTATCTGATAAAACAGCTACAAGTGCAGCAGAGTTCTTGTATACATGCTTTACAAGACATGGTTGTTGTGAAGTTCAGATAAGTGACCAAAGAAGAGAGTTTGTAAATGAGGTACTGTGTTGGATTTTGTTTGTTTAATTGTTTTTGCTTATTTGTTTATTTTTATTACTTTTTTTTAAAGCTTGAATTTTTCTATAACTTTTATAATCTAAATTTTGAAAAGTTGATATATCAAAATTGGATGTAAAGAGTGAATAAAGACTAAGTTGGACTTTTAAAACTTTAGAACTTGTTCATTTAAAGTTGATAAACGAAATGAAAGTTAACAAAACATTGGCTAAACATCCTCATCTGCAATCCATATATAAAAATATTTTTTTCTTTGTTAATATTTTGCATAACTTAAGTGTTTTATGCCAAAGTTTGCAAAAACTTTTTTTTTCTTTTATAAACTAATTTTTATTTATTTGGTTATGATATACTTGTTTATTATTTAATACAAACCCTATACAGGCATTTTTTACACGCACAATTTATAATAGACCTATTTCCTTATATCATTTCTACTCAGATAAAGAATTTTTATTGTTTTGTTTAGGTAAACCATGAATTAAATAAAATGATGGGAACAAAGTGCAACGTAACAAGTACCTACCACCCTCAGAGCAACGGTCAAGACGAAAGGTTCAATCAAACTCTTCAGTGTCATACTTTAAAATATGTTGATGAAAAGCAAAACACATGGGATCTATACATTGAGAGTGTATTGTTTTCATACCGTGTCTCTGTTTAAGACTCTACAAAACAAACCCCATTTTATCTAGTTTATGGAAGACAAGCTAGGCTTTCTGTTGATTTACAAATAAAATTTATAAAAAACGATTTTGAAAATAAACGTACGATTGATGACAGTTTAAAAAAATAGAGAAAGTCTATTAGAAAATGTAATATAAATGCGAAAAAATGCACTGCACAATATTCAGAAAGCTCAGGAACGCCAAAAAAAAGCATATGATGCCAAACATTGTTCAGAAAACCAGTTGTTTAAAGTTGGCATTTAAGTGTTAATTAGAAACAGTAAAAATTTTCCTGAAAACGTTCGAAGACAGAGCCAAATTGGACTGGCCCATACAAAATTTATCAAATTTTGAAAAAGAATACTTTTCGTTTATGTTATGTAAATGATTGCAATAAGAAATTAAAACAAGGATAAAATATGACTCGTTTGAAGATTTATTATCCTATTTCTGAAAATATGGTTCTAAATAATATTATTGAAATAGTCCTAAATAATTCTGAAGAAAAGTGTAAACCTATATCTGAGGAACTTTCTATTTTTACACTGACAATGAAAAAAGTTATACTAGACGGCAAATAATTGACTGGCGAACATACAAATTTAGCTCAGTTGATAATAAAGAAACAGATTCCAGATATTATTGGTTTGCAGGATACCTTGTTGTCACAGACTGATGCATTTAAGGCAGTAAGTACAGATAAAATTTCTGTTCAGATCCATTTTATTAATTCTCATTGGGTCACTTCCTGTTCAATAAATGGATCAATTTCACTTTATGACAGCATGTATAACAAACTAGATTCATATCTAATTAATCAGTTAGCCAGATGTTACAAGAATTTTGCCGATTATAATTGTGAGTTTCCACCAAGTATTGTTGTAAATATGAAAAGTGTCCAACAACAGACCGGAAGCTTGGAATGTGGATTATTTGCTATTGCTAATGCTGTGCATTTGGCTTTCGGTAAACAACCCAAAAAATATCATACAATCAAAAGTTTATGAGACAACATCTTGAAAAAATGTTTCATGCTGGATAATTTAAACCTTTCCCATTACTCAATGAGCGAAGTAAATTGAGTATTACACGTAACAATCCCTCAACTATAAATGTTCAACTCCATTGCACTTGCTTAATGCTTTGCACTTATGATTTTATGGTTGCTTGCAGCAAATGCCTAAAATGGTTCCATATTGCATATGTCCAATATAAAGAAGACAACTCAGTGCAGATTAGATTTGCGAAATATGCATACGAAATATGTCATAAATATTTCTTCTATAAAATATTTCTGCAATTTTTTAAATATATTACCAACTCTTGTCTTAGAGTTTTATTTTGTTATAGTTATTCAATTCAGCTTAAAATATAGTGTGGCAATCAATAAAATACTTCGAAAAAGTTCATTGAAAGCTTGAAATATTAACATAAATTAAATTCATAAAAGTATTAGCAATACCAACTATTTTATATTTAATGTTAATAAAAGTAAAATTATCAATTAAAGAGATTTTTTTTTTATAATTATTTTAATTGGTTAAGGAGGATTACTTTTAAAGATTACTTTTGTGAAGGCAAAGGTTTTTATTATGTAGCGTACATAAAAAGTAAATTGATTTAAAAAGATGGAAAAGAACTATGATTAATCCTTTACAAATTTTAAGTTAATTTTAATTTGAACTTTATAGTGTGCTCCTTCAATTTAGCTTGTTTGTTTAGGCAAAAAAATTGAAATTTCGAAGAAATAATGTTAGGAAAGATTGAAATTAATTAGCTTTTTTCAGCAGCAAATTTTCGTGCGAGCGGCAATTTTTTCTTGGAAATAATGCAGCTGAGCAGCAGATTTTCCTAGGAAATTATGCCGCAGCCGCAAAATTTCCTAACAGCATAATTTTCTGTGACACCGGTACACAAAATGATTAAAGACCTCTCCCTTCACAGAAGTCACGTGTACACGGAATTCATGGAAATTCAAATAGTTAAAATTTCCTGTTTCTACCGTTAAAATTTCTGTGAAACCTGCAAAAGTGCGGCTTGTTGTTGGACTTGTTCAAAAACCGGCTCCAGCACCAAGATCTGGACTGGTTTCAAGAATGACAACATCGAGAGATGCTATTGTGGACAACTTTAGCAACCTTCTTGCATCGTTTAGTACGTATGTTCCAGAATCTGTGAAAAAAACAGTAAGAGGCATAAGAGACGTAGTCCTATTAGCTCCTGTCGTTGATTAGCCTGTTCCAGCGCCAAGACCTGCAGCCTTTTTAAACATGGTTTAAGATGCTGCAATCAAAGTCCTAAAAATTAACACAAAAACGAACCTTGTTTTAACCTGTGACATGATACAATTCAACATTGCTACTGGATTGGAAAAAATTCGAACTGTTTCCTTCCCGTCCAAATACGAAGTTGTTCTCGATCAACAGATATTGGAGAGAGCTTTGAAACATGGAAAGAAAGAATTCTTTAAAACATGGTCAATTACAGCAATGAGGGATCTAATTGGAAAGTTCATAAAATTTTAGAAATTAGCGTGAACATGATTGACTACACCCCTCTTACCGCTTCGTCCTATACCGTTTGCCTGACGAGTTGAAAAACAAAAAGGCCATAATCAATATAAAAAACTTAGACGAGCAGTGCTTCAGATGGTCTGTCACCAGAGCGCTAAATCTAGAAAACAATCATAATAAAAGGATTAGCGAAGACTTGATTAAAAAATCTGAAGAATTAAATTGGGATGGAATAGATTTTCCAGTACCTCTTAATCAAATCAGCAAGTTTGAAAAAAATAATCCAACCCTTAGCGTCAACGTTTTTGGGTATGAATATAAAAAGATACACCCTTTGCGAATTTCAAAATGTTCAAACCGAACTCATGTTGATTTGTTGCTCATTTCAAACGACGTGACAAGTCATTATTGCCTCATTAGAAGTCTAAGTCGATTGTTGTCCTCTAAAGAATCTTCACATGGACACAAAAGACATTATTGCAGAAACTGCTTGCAAAGTTTTAACTCTGAAGAAGCGCTTCTTAAACATTCAGAATACTGCTCCTACCATTGTTCGGTTCGATTTGAACTTCCTGAAAAAGGGACACTCCTCCAATTTAAAAACTAAAACAGGTCGATGAGGGTTCCGTTTGTGGTGTATGCCGACTTTGAAAGTTTCATCAAACCCATCGACGACAGCACTAAATATAATGACGAAGAGTCGTACACGAAACAATATCAAAAACACACTCCAAGCTCATTTTGCTATTACATCAAAGGTCCTGAGGGTTTTAATGAAAAAAATGGTCACGTATACAGCAGAAAGCGATTTTGACGACGTGGCTCAAAAACTTATTGACAATCTTACAAAAGATACCATCGCCATTTATAATAAGCGCAAAATGAAGCCTGTCACGGCTTATGAAAATAGGGAACATTTTAAAAACGCAGCCCAATGTCACATTTGCGAAAAAAATCTTGACGGTGACAAAGTGATAAGCCACTGTCATTTTACTGGGAAATATCATGGTGCTGCACACAAAGGTTGCTTTAAAAAATATCACTTCCGCGCATTTACAAAACACCAGTTAGTACATTAAAATCATTCAAAATCGTTAAAACCAATAAAAGTAAGTCCACATTAACTTGCAATAAATCCATATTATATCGTTGCAATAAGATTGCAACAATATTGTAATAATTTAAACAACAACCTTGTTACTGCTTATAAACACGTTTAACGTACGTAAAACAAAAAAATGACAAGGGTAATTAGAAAAGCATTGGAATAATTTTTATTTAAGTGCATCTAAATTACATTTAAAAAACATTACATTTGTATAACTTTATTGCATTTTTAGTAGTCAAACTATTGAGCAATTTGAAGAAATTTTAATTGAAAACGCAATAATATTGCAATATGTTGTAATAAAACGCAATATATGTTGATCAGTGTATTTAGCCATACTGTTTTCTTTACGATACTTAACTTAAGTAGAAAAATAGCTGTCTGAAAAAGACTTTCCTGGTTAAGGTGGAACTAAATCATTAAAATCATAAAAAAAACGATTTTGGGATTTTTATTTCATTAAATGTAGAATTCAATTCTGGTTTCAAATATGTATAACTTTGATATGTTTTTTTAATAACATTAAGAGATATAAGATTTTTAAAAAACTAAGTATAATTTTATTCGCTTAGCAACGCCTTAGCAACGCCAAGCAAGATTTGGTTTTGTCCCAAAATCTGGTAATATATCCATCTTTTTAAACAGGGGGTTACATTGAACCTTGCAAATAAGGTTTTTTGATGAAATGTCTTAAATCCATTAGCTAAAACCACATTATTTTTATTAAATCACGACTGCAAGCTTCAAACTCTAACGTGAATCAGACATCTAACTACAAATACAATCATATATTGTTTGGTGCTGTTTCTTATTTATTTTGTTTAGAATTATAAAAACATTTATTAAGTATATTAGTTTGAAGATTACAGATTCACAAAAAACAACAAGCTTGATGATAAAACCATGCAACTTGAAAACCTTGTTCAAGTGAAAAAAAAAATTAAAAACAAAAAATTCAGTAGTTCATTTAGTAATAACGATGATTATAACATTTCAATAAACTTTTTGATTCTTCAGAATGAGCTTGTAAAACTTATTCTTTGTCCTAAATGTAGGAAAATATTAACTTTTTTAAACAATTTTTTAAAAGAGAAAGGGATTTTCGTATCTTTTATGTTAAAATTGCACAAACTATGACTGGATATATGAATTTAAATGTTTACAGAAAACAATTAAACTTACTTTAGGAAAAGCTGTACGCTGCATTAATTATTAAATTGTTATAGCTTTGTGTTGGACTGTTCAAGGTTATCAGGGAATCCGCATATTTGCATTATAAAATTAAAATACAGATCTAACATCCATACATTGATAGCTCGATTATATCAGTATTTTCAAGCCATATTTTGACAAGTTCAAAAACAAATATATAAAATCGCTGAGGAGGCAATAAGGCAAAGCTGTAAATAGAATCAAAGTTTTCATTTACTTGTATATTTTAGTCTACCCATCCCTAAACTTCGGTACGTAATTGAGTATAGAAATTATAAATTCCAAAAGCCCCAATAAGCTTCATTTGGAAAAAATGGCTACTTGTTTCAGAAACTAAACAGTGGAAGTGGGGGCGTGGGGAAGTAAGATTGAATATAGAGATTGCTACTTTTGAAACACTGAAATCAGTTGAAACCCTTAAAAAGCGGCTATTCTTTTCTCCTGATTTAAAGTTTGATTCTATGGAGTTTTTTTTTAATTCATTCAGTAGCCTAAAATAAGATTAAGATTCGAAGAAGAGTCACAATTTTTTTAAATCCATGTAATAGAGATTCAATCAAAACTTAGAAAACGTTTAAAAAAGCCTCATATTCTTCTAGTCTTACAGCCTAAGTATAAAAGACACCTTCGTATTTTCAATCAACCATTTATTGCTTTTAAGTAATTTTTCAGAACAAAATACTCCACTAAAAAAATAAAAGCTTTTGGTTATTCTGTTTAAAATCTTTTATTGATAGTTTTATCCTGGTCTAAAATGATGCGCATATAAAACAACGATCGTACATATTTTGAAAGTGATTACTTCTAGCGTTTTAATTGCAACCACTGTACATCAGCTATTACTGTGAAAATTGTGCTAGAGTGTTTAAACTATGAAGGTTACAAACTAAAAAAAATCAAAAATGGAAAACTGTTGCGTCAGTGTGGTAAAAAGTTAAACAATGAAAGTCAGAACGGAATTACCGAAATTAGAGTTGCTAAGAAATATGCTTCAGCTCTATGCTCCCCACTATGTTAGTGGTTTCCGATAACTGGGAATCAGATAAAGTGAGCTGACTTTATGTAATTGCGCTTACAACATATACGACAAAAACTATAGGTAGAGAATGACAAAGGTGAGTTTATTGATAAACATGGTGTGATTAAACTTTTTCAATGAAATAACTACAAAGAGTGTGACGTCATGTAAAAAATATATAAATATACCAACTAATATATTAATAAGTGTTGTCATGACTTTAAAATCATTCAACTGTCGACTAAATCTAGTAATGTATTTTCCAAAGTCGACCAAAATCGACTACATCATTTTTAAAATTTACTAAGTCGATTAAAAGTCGATTTAGTCGAAATATTCGAATACAAAATTTTATTATAATCATATACTTTAATGCAGCTCGACAAATTATCTTTTAGACGATATGAAAAACTAGAACTTTAAGACAGTAAACAAAATTGGTAGCGAGAAACGGCAAATTTACCTTTTCGCACTCAAAAGTATTTGCCTTAAGTCACCACCAAAAAGAATGATCTTTCCTCCGAATGGAAATTTATTGCTGCAAATATCTTTTAACAACCTATCAATTGCATTTAAGGCATGTTTAGGTATCATGGAAGTTTCATCAAGCAAAAACAAACTAACTTATCTAAAAAAATGCCCGTGTATAGAGTTGGGAGTTACATTACATGTGCTTTTATCCAATATTGGAACAGGAAGTTTGAATAAACCATGGAATGTTGATCCATTTGTAAGAAGAATTGCTGCTATGCCGGTCCATGCAGCTTTCTAAAGCAGCAATCACCGCGTTACATGCTTTTTTATGTCTTCAACAGAAGACGAAAACGCTGATGGCGCTAAAAGTGAATAACGGTTAGAGACATCTTTCTTTTTGGTGCACTCACTTCGGTGCAAACGATAGCTTTGCATATGAATATAGGCAAGTTAATCATTAAGCGATTGTTTATAGTTAAATTTGGTAACTACACACTCTAGTTCTTATATTTCGTATCGTTTAGGGCTTTTTGAACACAATAACTAAGTGCTCAAAACAAAAACAAATGCATAAAACTCTCTAACATCATCGGAATATTTAGAAAATATTATTTATATTCAGAAAATTAATAACTTTTTAAATAAACAGCCGCATTTATTTTTTTCCAAGACGTCTAATTCCAGGGATACGAATTCTGATTGAAGGGATACTTGGCACACTCACGCTCGGGATATTAACTCCTGGAATAGTGAACAAATCTTTCACGCGAAGTTCTCCGAAATCTAAATGAAATTCAAGGACTTAAGCAACAGAAGGTTTTACTTGCTAATTTTTATGTACATAATTTTAGATTAGTAAATTGATAAAGGTAATTGTTTTATTGATATAAAAATTACTGGAGATATAATCATCTTCCTCCCCTTCGTCATCATCACCTGCAAGAATTTTTTTTAAAATTTCAGCTTCAATGTCTTTCACAAGTTCATTCCTTAGTCGTTGTTTATTTACAATACCTAAAAAAAAATTTCTTTACTTGTGCATGATAAGGAAATTGAAAAGCTAAAGAAAAAAGTAAGCGTGTTCGGAAAACCAGATCTAATGGCAATCCGAAAAGTATAACAGTAACAAGAAAAAAGACGTTTTTGTGTTTCAAAGTCTGTTACTCAAAGTTTCAGATCTTTTAACGAAACACGGTGAGTAAAACGTCGTTCTGACTTACTGTTTGCGCTCACAAAAGCAACGACAGCACACACAATTAGTAGAACCTTCATCTTGAAACTTCTTGAGCTTATTAACACTCAGTTGCTACCTTACAATTTATAGCAATCTCTTTAATCCGCCCGCTCTGTCGGATCCGTTTTCATTAAAATGCAGACTTTTTACATATTCTTTTGCTCCTTTAAAAATTGAAAAATATGTAACATTTTTCCTTAAAAATTTTAACTTCACGAAAAACTAATGTTATTTGCTGTTTAAAAGCTAATAGATAACTCATTCTAACTTTATATTAAAACGCTTATTGGGTCTGTGTTTCTGTGCCGAATTAGGAGTTACTTTTTTACTGAACTTTGCCATATTTAGATTGTGAGTACTGCGAGATATTAGGCATAGGCAACTCGAACAACAAACATTTTTTCAAGTAAAGCTTGAACTTTTTTCAAGTAAAATCCAGCTTGGCTACTCTCAGTTTGGACTTGATTATACCAGTTCTTAAAACCACCCAAAAACTTTAATGATGCTTGAGAATATTTAATGACTTTATTTTTTTAAAGCAAAAAGTAATTTTAGTTTTCCAGAGCTTTTATAACTATTTGTTGTCAATGGGAGAGTTTTGATGAATACTTTCAGTCAATGATTAAAATTTGCTGTAAAAAAGAAACAAAACGCAGGTTTCCCATCAATCTACTTTTTGGCTCAAGTAAAGAATTTCAAATCAAAAACAAGAATTTTTCGTAAAGGTCTATGGAGTTTTAGGATTTAATTGAAACAGTTACATTTAAAATAGTTGTTACTAGCTTAAAATAAATAACGCTGCCAACACTGTAGTAAGGTTATGGGTTTTCTTTTTTTTTTTTTTTTTTAATTTTATTCGATTAAATTTGTTAAAGACAGTCTGGTTCGTCATATTTAGTTTCAATTCAACCCGTGATATATTTTTGTTGACAAAGAATTTTAAACATTTTACAATAGATATGAGTAACACGCGCTTATCTGGCTTTCCTTACGGTTTATTCTAAGCCAATAATCCATGGTAGTCTGTGCAATCAGTCATTGGGTTAATGCTATGCAACTTTAATAGCGCTTTTGCCTTAATCTAATGCTTTTCCACTTGGGGAAAATCTTATCTCTTTTGGTAAAATAAAAAGAAAAGTGTTGTAACTTTGCGAAAATGAAATCTGCAAGATTTGCGAGTCTCTTTGTAGTTTAGCTTATTATCTTGTTGGGATTAGCCCACGTAACTGCAAGCATTCCTTGGGCGGCTTTAGGATTAGGCTTGTTTGGCGCGTCGGCTGACTTCTTTTTTGGTAAACACTTTTTAATTAAAAGCTTTCTTATTTTAAAAAAATACATTCTTCAATTTTATTTTGTGATTTTTTTAGTGTAAATTAGCGATATCTAAGGAATTTTTATATGTATTAAGTCCCCGTCTTGTTCGTTTTTTACAGGCTTCCGAATTTAAAAAATACTTGTAAAGTGGATTCTAATTTTTATATTGGTAGCGTAATTTCGGACCATAATTGGCGCGCCTAACCTGGCCCGTTGATTGGGCTGACGAGATTTGGAAATCGTACAAATTCTTATTAAATTGTTTCCTTTTTATCCTCCGGTAACGTAACTTCAGGTCAAGTTAGGCAAAACATTTTTGCGCCTAACTTTGCCCCTTTATTCGGCAAACGAGAGTCCAAAAAATTATTAAGTTCATTTAACTAGAGGTAGTTTTCATCGTTCGGTAGTGTAACTTTAGGCCAAGTTAGGCTCCCTTCCCCACCCCTCTCTTCACCTAGAAGCGTTAAAATTTCTTGGCTAAATTCTTTAAAAAGCTAAACCCGCGCCTGCATTTGGTTGCGTGAAGAACAATTGAGCCTTCATGGAAATGTCAGTTGTTGATAATAATTGTAAATACATTCAGTGGAAAAAGTTATTGAATGTTGTATCATGCATCTTCTAAAGCTTAAGTTAGAGTTATTTTTACCGATAACAACGAATAATTGCATATAAATACAAACTACTATATTAGTCTCTTAAACAAATTGAATTGAAATTATTTTACTTAGTTAGACACAGAAAAGACTCCAGGCTTAGCGGGGAAATGCTTTTTGATTTATCCGTTAAATCTCCTTTTTGAAACAAAATAATCTATTTATGAGTGTAAACTTATCACGACAAAGATTTTGATAAATACCGGAATTTTGGATTCATCATAAAGTTTGTATTAATTAGTAAATTATATTGTATTTGCACTCATTGGTCAAGACCGAGCCAAAGATGTATATATTTGCAAGATGTCTAACTTCACAAAAAATCTGTAAGAATAAGTGAAGCAAGTTTATATAGGTTTTAGGGCCTTTTTATTTAAACTGACATTAACTCGTCTTTTGCTTTGCTTTGATTTACCATTGTATCAAATCAGGCGGGCAAAACAAACCTGGGCTGGCAAAAAATTTTCTTAACTGCAGAAGCGCGAGTTAGATATCTAGTTAATGAATATCATTGGACAAAGCAGTGAGTTCCTCAGGGAGGATAAAGCATAAGCCCTAAGGTTAAGGAGTAGTAAATTCATGTTCGAACAGGGGTCTAGGATTGTTTAGAGACTCACGTAGATGAAAAATCGGAAGATGCACAGAGAGAAAAAAAAATTTTAATGCCCTAACGACGCATATGCATGAGCTCGTTATACAGCTCATCCTCACATAATGTTACCTAATATATCTAATTTCTAATCTAATTTAATAATGCCTAACTTCTGTAAACAAGAGATTATAATGCCTGTCCGGAATGATGATGACTCATGGAACTTTTGAAATATCCAGAACCACATAAACGTCTTTTGAAACAATTCTATTCCTTCAAAGCAAATTTATCTTTGACTGATACGGATTGGCTGCAAATAGCGCAACTATGAAAAGAAATTGTTGAGAAATGTGAGATCGTAGAGTGTGTTCTTGTGAGGGTCATAACCAAGCACAATCTGCATAGTTTAACTCTGTGTGAATTTTTGCTCTTCAAATTATAATCATTTTACGACATTTTACGTTTGGCTCTGTAAGAAACTCATGCCATTTTTTAAATTCTCACGTTCTAAATGCCTACTCATCTAATGCTTGTCGCTTGTTGGTAAAATGCAATCTGACAACTTTAATTAAATTGTAAATAGTGTAAAAAAACAAAGCAGTTATAATTTTGATGACTCCTAATTAGGAAGCATATTTTTAATTGCCTTATATTCAAGATACTTGTGTCACCATCTGCTTTTTTTTTAGCATGGCTCTTTCTATATCCAGTTGAAGCTGATCATTGGTTAATCAATTGAGTCTCTTATAAATCCAATCCTTGACAGTTATTAGAAGTGAGTTAAAAAATAATTTAGTCATGAAAAAATTTATTTACAAAAACTGTCAGCATGGAATGAGTTGAATAATATTTCGAACAAATTACAACCTTTAAAACCGTTTTTTCGATTTTCAGCACATAGATTAATTTGACTTAGCGCATAAGTAATATTAGATATATTAAAGTTATCAAGCGTTTAATAATAAATTTGAGAAATATTGCAAGGTTTTTTGAAAAAAAAAAACAAGGTTATATTGCAAACAGGTATATTTGGTTCCCCACTATTTCGGCAATTAAAAAATAAACATCTATGGGATATTATTTGTANGTCTGTGCAATCAGTCATTGGATTAATGCTATGCAACTTTAATAGCGCTTTTGCCTTAATCTAATGCTTTTCCGCTTGGGGAAAATCTTATCTCTTTTGGTAAAATAAAAAGAAAGGTGTTGTAACTTTGCGAAAATGAAATCTGCAAGATTTGCGAGTCTCTTTGTACTTTAGCTTATTATCTTGTTGGGATTAGACCACGTAACTGCAAGCAACGTTCCGGGGGCGGGTTTAGGGTTAGGCTTGTTAGGCGCGTCGGCTGACTTCTTTTTTGGTAAACACTTTTTAATTAAAAGCTTTCTTATTTTAAAAAAATACATTCTTCAATTTTATTTTGTGATTTTTCGAGTGTAAATTAGCGATATCTGAGGAATTTTTATAAGTATAAAGTCCCCGTCTTGTTCGTTTTTTACAGGCTTCCGAATTTAAACAATATTTGTAAAGTGGATTCTAATTTTGTTATCGGTAGCGTAATTTCGGACCATATTTGGCGCGCCTAACCTGGCCCGTCGATTGGGCTGACGAAATTTCGAAATCGTATAAATTCTTATTAAATTGTTTCCTTTTTATCCTCCGGTAAAGTAACTTCAGGTCAAGTAAGGCATAACATTTTTGCGCCTAACTTTGCCCCTTTATTCGGCAAACGAGAGTCCAGAAAATTATTAAGTTCATTTAACTAGAGGAAGTTTTCATCGTTCGGTAGTGTAACTTTAGGCCAAGTTAGGCTCCCTTCCCCACCCCTCTCTATACCTAGAAGCGTTAACATTTCTTAGTAACTTCTTTAAAAAGCTAAAACTGCGCCTGCATTTGGTTATGTGAAGAGCAATTTAGCCTTCATGGAAATGTCAGTTGTTGATATTAATTGCAAATACATTCAGTGGAAAAAGTTATTGAATGCTGTATCTTGCATCTTAAGTTACAGTTAATTTATCCGATAACAACGAACAGTTGCATATAAATACAAACTACTATATTAGTCTCTGAAACAAATTGAATTGAAATTATTTTACTTAGTTAGACACTGAAAAGGCTCCAGGCTTAGCGGAGAAATGCTTTTTCGTTTATCCGTTAAACCTCCTTTTTCAAACAAAATAATCTATTTATGAGTGTAAGCTTATCACGACAAAAATTTTGATAAATACCGGTATTTTGGATTCACCGTAAAGTTTGTAGTTAATTAGTAAATTAGATTGTATTTGCACACATTGGTCAAGACCGAGCCAAAGATATATATATTTACAAGATGTCTAACTTCACAATAAATCTGTAAGAATAAGTGAAGCAAGTGTATATAGGTTTTAGGGCCGGTAGCCTTTTTGTTCAAACTGACATTAACTCGTCATTTGCTTTGCTTTGATTTACCATTGTATCAAATCAGGCTTGCAAAACAAACCTGGGCTGGCAAATAATTTTCTTTACTGCAGAAGCGCGAGTTAGATATCTAGTTAATGAATATCATTGGACAGAGCAGTGAGTTCCTCAGGGAGGATAAAGCATAAGCCCTAAGGTTAAGGAGTAGTAAATTTATGTTCGGACAGCTGTCTAGGGTTGTTTAGAGACTCACGTAGATGAAAAATCGGAAGATGCACAGAGAGAAAAAAAAATTTTAATGCCCTAACGACGCATATGCATGAGCTCGTTATATAGCTCATCCTCACATAATGTTACCTAATATATCTAATTTCTAGTCTAATTTGATAATGCCTAACTTCTGTAAACAAGAGATTATAATGCCTGTCCGGAATGATGATGACTCATAGAGCTTTTGAAATATCCAGAACCACATAAACGTCTTTTGAAACAATTCTATTCCTTCAAAGCAAATTTATCTTTAACTGATACGGATTGGCTTCAAATAGCGCAACTATGAAAAGAAATCGTTGATAAATGTGAGATCGTAGAGTGTGTTCTTGTGAGGGTCATAACCAAGCACAATCTGCATACTTTAACTCAGTGTGAATTTTTGCTTTTCAAAATATAATCATTTTACGACATTTTACGTTTGCCTCTGTAAGAAACTCATGCCCTTTTTAAATTCTCACGTTCTAAATGCCTACTCATCTAATGCTTGTCGCTTGTTGGTAAAATGCAATCTGACAACTTTAATTAAATTGTAAACAGTGTAAAAAAAACAAAGCAGTTATAATTTTGATGACTCCTATATATGAAGCATATTTTTAATTGCCTTATATTCAAGATACTTGTGTCACCATCTGCTTTTTTTTTAGCATCGCTCTTTCTATATCCAGTTGAAGCTGATCATTGGTTACTCAATTGAGTCTCTTATAAATCCAATCCTTGACAGTTGTAAGAGGGCAGCAATTACAAGACATTTTATATAGCTTTTATGTTTAGAATCAGTGCAACTTAGTATGAGTCTAATGTTTAAAACTATATATATATATACTTCTTTGAAAATTTGGTAATAAGCAAAACATTTGTTTATGTTTTGTGAAACAATTAGTTTTCACTTGGAGTTTATTTAAAAGTATATATATATATAAGTTTAAGCTAAATATTCATGCAATTACGTTAATTGTTTAAACATGTACTTTTAACTTTGCTTTGTATGAGAACTAAAATTCAGTCACTTACCAACTGGCCTTAATTATAAGACAGTGTTACGCGGCCATTATGAGACAGTGTTACACGCCGAGAAAGTATTCAAAACATTAAGAAAGTATTAAAAAAATTTGGTGTTTGATATTTGTTTGTTTCGCAATTAGTTTTGTTTGGGTTGAGAACTTTATAAAGATAAGTGAGTTAAAAAATAATTTAGTCATGAAAAAATTTATTTACAAAAACTGTCAGCATGGAATGAGTTGAATAGTATTTCGAACAAATTACAACCTTTAAAACAATTTTTTCGATCTTCAGCACATAGATTAATTTGACTTAGCGCATAAGTAATATTAGATGTAATATATAGGGAAAAGGCGGTTCTGGCGCATGAGCACAAAATGCATGCACAACGCATCAATTTTTTTAATGAAAGTAGTGTCTAAAATGCACATTTTGTTGTGTTTGAAGGTGATTTTGATGAATTTTCAGTTTTAAAAAGCGTGCATCCTTTTAAAAGTGAGCTTTAATGTTGTTATGAAGTTGTTATCTTGTAGTGGCTAATGGCAAGTGTGTGAATTCCGTCATCTAAGATAATTCTTTTGTCGTCGTTAGCGCTGAGTGCGACCTTGTTGATTTCTTCGGTGATCATGGGATCGGAAAACGTTCATGGTTGCAAGCTTTTCTTCCTTATTTATTAGGCAGTCATAGTAGTCTTGATGAGTGAGATGATTTTTGACCACGTTCTTTTTAACCCCTTTACATTTTTTTTGTTCTTGATCTTCTTTTCTTTGTAGTGCCTGCCTGCCTGCCTGCTTTCATGTTTATCCATTTTTGCCTGAGCGCGGGTGGTTTTTGTTGTTAGTTTGTTGGTTTGTTGGTTTGTTATTCTTAAAAACAGTGGAAATCACCACAAGGTGTTGATAATGCTTTGAAAGTCAAGACCTTCATTCAATTTTTTCAGGATGTAAAGACACAAGTGACCGCAATAAGAGGTATGACCAAACTGTACTCTTTCGCTGTTGTAATAAACAGGGCTTTTTAAGTAGTCAACCAGTTCGACAAGAGGAGGTTGTGCGTATGAATCAAAACTATATTTCTTATCACCGTCTTTATACCAGCACACCCAATGAAACCCTTCAGTGCTTGAATCACCAGTGTTTGCAATACCGCATTCTTTTCTTCTCGGTTTTTTCGGTAACTCGTCTCTTACAAGAACGTCTCAAAAGTTTTTTAATTTTAACTGTTTAGCAGCCTTTATCAGTTGAAAGTTGGTTAAGGCTTCGTTGGGTAAAACAATTCCTTCAACGTTAATCCTTTTTTAAAAATTTATTAAAAAGTTTAAATTAAATCATTTTATGATTCATGGCGAGAATATCGCTTAGTTTCTCGAAACCATGGAAATCACAAGTGATTTTTACAAAATGGAGCCTAAAATGGGTATGCTATTGAAGGGTGAATTAGGACCGAGAAGTAAACCAGAACCAGAAATAAGAGTGGTTGCAAGCGTTCCTAATAAAGGTAAAAGAGCACCGATGAAACCTCCTGTTATTTCATGTCCTTCTCCAGTTTTAACAAAGAGTCCTTTTCCAGTTTTAACAAAGAGTCCTTTTCCAGTTTTAACAAAGAGTCCTTTTCCAGTTTTAACAAAGAGTCCATCGCCTTGAGTATTTCCAAT